>JAZGTJ010001349.1:17855-35170 GCA_036877575.1 Botia almorhae | reverse complement strand
AAATTCAAGGAACTGTGTTGGGTTACACATGCTGCATGTGCTGGTATTCCAGTATGTAAGCTTTGAAATGTGTCATATATTGTGGATGTGTATTCTCTCGGGGGTGTTTAACACTATGTATTCCTTTTATTATTATTATTATTGTTATTTTTGTAGTTTTAGTTGGAGAGGCATGCACACGCTCTGGTCATGGAGTGCTGGAATATGTCATTGAGTGGGTGGTGGTGTAAAATGAAATCGTCATAAGCTCTCCGTTTCTTGAACAGAATAACTTGTGTTGTCGCTGCAGTCAGAGAGTGTGCGGCCGTCTGCACCGCAGGGGCATATAATCTACATGACTTTAAAAGACTAATGAACAACAGTTTGGATCCCTTTCCGTGCTGTTTCTGAACACGAGTCTCAGTTGTTACAGCCCGATCATGTTAATGTATATCATTATTTACTGTGTATATTTTCAGTGCTACGTTTTTCCGTTATAATTGGTGCAGATATTTTTTCCTTGTGCATATCCAGAGAATTTAAATTCCTCACCGTTTCTAAATGTCCTCAGACATTCTCTGATGATGAAGTTCTCATTGAACTTGTACATGGAGCTGATGGTCTGTTAGGATGATTATTTGTACTGGGTCACAGTCATACACAGGGAGCGTGTCCTACAACCATCATGTCAGTTTTATATCACACACATTTATCAGCTTTTGTTTTGATGCAGTTCCAGTTGATATGAGGTTAAATAAAATGTACTTGTTTATTAATAATTCTTGTTTCCTCTTGTTTACAGTTTCACGTGATAATCTATATGAGCTCGGTTCATTATATGCAGGGATGGGCTACTAGCGCACGTTTTAAAAACATAACCTAAACGTGCCATAGTTGTGTGATTTATATAAACAGTTACGTTAAATGTTGATATTTAAAAAACAAACAAGGTAGTGCTAAACACATTGCTAAAGAGGTGTCAGTATTTCTTCTGTCCAGTTGTTTAATTAGTTGTTAAATTATGGATGATAAATTGATAAATAGGATGATAAATTGCGTCACATTCACATTGTCATGCCATATGGGGACTTGTATATGTAAATAAAAAGACATTTAATTACTGTTTTGGACAACAATAATTGTAATTAATAAACAAACTGGTAACGTTTACAAACATGCGACAACCTGCCACAACTATTTGACACATTTATATCACCATAATCCTGTTTATTATAACAAGACATACATTATGCTTTATCAGTACTCGGATAATATAAAATATAAATTATAATAATCCCAGCCTACATGTTTGACAAATCAGTGGCGTAATTAACCTGATAATGGCTTCGTGTTGACTAACGCTGCGCTCACATTACGCAGTGCTGCAGGAATGTCCCACAATGCACCTGTCACAGAAGCGCAGCCACGCGTCTCTCTTCACTCGCTGCTGCTGCTCTGTCATAGCGCTGTTTCCTCTGTGCGGTATGTTGACCTGTTCTTTATTACACATTATAATCCGCAGGTGATACGAACAGTTGTCAAGAACCGCGTGAAGGAGAAACTTCAAAAGTCTTTTCACGGACGTGAGTTTTCTGCACACCTGTGTGACCACTAGATGGACCTCGTCCCTTATAAACCGAACCGTATTCAGAGCCGCTGCCGGTTTATACTCATGCAGACTGTTCGTTGGACTGTAACTGGATTTAAAGTTTGTAAATTCTGGAGAACACAATTGTCAAACGGTAATTAGGACACCCTAACTGGTAAGATCTGGTTGTTGATGTGCTGCTGCTCAGTTCCTGTAAGTTAGTGTAGTTAGCATTGAAGTTGTGTGAGTTTTCTATAGTTATAAGATTGACATGCTACAGCCACAGAAACAGCCGATGGGTTCAGCATTAATAGTCAACACATCTGTCACATATGCAGATTCCTCATGACTTACTGCCTGTTTGTTGACAAGTTCTGTTAAAATGTATGATTGATGTATGATATTATACAAAATGTAAAAGGGAACAAGAATTAGGAAATTGAATTCTACATAAATCCACATGATTGAAGAGAGTCTCCCAACATTTTCTAAGAGGTTTTCTAGAGAAACGAAGAACTCTCGCTCTCTGCCTGTCTGGCTAATAGGATCCAGAGACGAGAGGGGGGTCCTGCAGGGAGCTGAGGGTCTTTCCTCTCTGGACTCTCTGTGTTTGTCAGAGCAGAGCACATCAGTGGAATCCACTCACCAGAGGGACCTGTACGACCCATTGCTGCCTTCCTTCATATGGGTTCAATCTGCTGGAGAGGAATTCTGCACACAGTCTAAATGAAGACACGAACACAAGCTGTAAAACCAGAGGAACAGCAGGAGAGCAGCCCCCCTTGCTGTGAACAAAACCATTGTTATTAGCTTAGATATGTGGAGAAGAGGGAGAAAGTATAAGCTTCAGATGAACATATGAATCCCTTTTATAATCTGTAATCTGCTTTAGCTGTATGACATTTCATTGCAACTTTTATTATCTTATAATTTTATTTTTCCCAGGACTGTGGGATGGGATCAGTTGTTTGGATGTTGCTTGAGACTTTTTGGTTCCAGGGAAAGTCACCTGATTAATTAAAATAGACAGTGATCAGCAGAAGTACTGACTGCTGCTTGAAAAGAGTCGCACAGAAGTGTAGATTAGGGTTGTACACACAGAAGTGTAGATTAGGGTTGTGCACACAGAAGTGTAGATTAGGGTTGTGCACACAGAAGTGTAGATTAGGGTTGTGCACACAGAAGTGTAGATTAGGGTTGTTCACACAGAAGTGTAGATTAGGGTTGTACACACAGAAGTGTAGATTAGGGTTGTACACACAGAAGTGTAGATTAGGGTTGTACACACAGAAGTGTAGATTAGGGTTGTACACACAGAAGTTTAATATTGTACACACATTAGGGTTGTTTAATATTAAGACATTGGAGGTTTGCAGTGCTGGAGGTTTTATTGGTGATTAGCAACTGTTATGTTGCCTTATGGTATGTTCTGCTCTGCAGGAACGTGCTTATTAAAAAGACATGGCCAAAACCTTCTCAGAGGAAGAGCTGAGGAAACCTTTGACCCCAACGCAGCACCATGTGACTCCAGAGAAAGGCACAGAGAGGTGAGCTACCCACCCTACCCAAAAACCACCTCAATATACCTCTACTAGTAAAGGAGATGGACTCACCTTACTATAGTCTTATAATCTTTGATTTAAAACCTTATGATAAATCTTAGAAAATTGTATTTGTTAAAATGACACTAATGTTAACAGTCATTGAACAGTGTATTTTAGAGCAATTATTAATCAGTCTTAAGGCTTCTGAAAGCAAACCCAATTGCTCATTGATCGATTCTATAATCTTCCTCATAGATTTTGTTCTTCAAACGTTTGGCCCTTTTCCTTGTGAATGACCAGAGACAGTGATAGAGAGATGCTGTGTAGAAGGATGTAAAGTAGAAGAGAAAACACTCTCTCTCTCTCTGTCTCTCTCTCTCTGTCTCTCCATCACTCAGTGATAAAACGACACACGTGGGGAAAGTATTTATGGGTCATTGGCATTAGTCTGAGAGGAGCCTGAGCAGTGCATTCTGGGATTGAAATCGCTCTTCTGTGAGACTTGCAGTCCACATTTCACTCTGATCCAGGTTCACACATCCAGATTTAAAGTTGCTGCTGTATACAAACACAGGGCATTGAAAACATCTACATGTGCTTTGAAATAATCGGGTACGAGTCATGCGTATGTTCTTGCTACACAGGTACGTATTTGAATGGTTTGGTACTTTCTTGAGTTCTCAGCAGAGCAGTGGAAACCAGAGCACACTGTCTGATCTTATCTTATCCTTCGTGTCTTAATGTGTTAACACCTTCGACCTCTGCTGGCCCCTCCCACATTTTTCACGTATCATCTCACATTCCAGTCATTCCTGATATAACAACCAATCAGCTCCACCCAGCCCTGAAACCAGTCAGAGGTCATGGACACTGACCCCTGGCCCAGACACTGAGCTGAACTGCAGCTGATGCTGGAAGATCTTCATCTAAGCACTGCGGCATTCACAGTCGGCTCTTCTTCTTGAAGCTGAAACTGCAGGAGAAACAGACAAGCACTTACAGGCTGAGAAAACACGTAATATAAGCCTCAAGATGTAAATAAATACAGAACAAGTTCATGTGTTTCTGGAGCTCTGTTATAGTCCTCTGAATGAATATAAACACTCTATTACTATTATAATTAAATCATTATTAAATGATTATTATAATTTGACACTTTGACGTTGGTGATGCTTCTGAAATGAAATGAAGGCTCAATAATTTCTCACTCATTTTAATTCAATGAATTATACAGTGTAATTGTACAGTGGGGTCCAAAAGTTTAAGTATTCTCATTTATTTTTTAATTGAGCACATTTTAATTCTTATGACTATTTGTAATGGAAGCTGTGCATGTCTGTCTGCTGTAAACAGCAGTGGCTGAACTGACAGCTTGATCAGTGCTGGAATGTGCTCGCTGGTTTCCTCTGAGCTCTTGTGAATGGAGTGTTACTCGTCTGTTTCTCTCCTCTGTACCGACAGATGGAGCTATTTCCTGCCAGCTGTGGTCAGAGCTGATACTGAGTGTAACAGAGCGCTCAGGTAGAACCAGACTTGTATTCGGCTGGATGCTGCTTGTTTTTGGAGAGGAGATAAAAACGTCATAGTGTTTTGAAATGACTGAATTAATAAACAAATGGATGTATATTCTGGGGTGTCAGTGAGGAAGGTGAAGGAACATACTTTGTGTTATGTGCACTTTGACCCTAACAAGGTGTGAAAGCTAAATTCTGTCCCCTAGTTCTCAGGCAGCACAGAGGTCAGAGGTCGCTCGCAGTTTCCTGAAGCACAGGAAGTTGACATGCTGGGATTTTCCCACACGTAAAGTTCTTATCATGAAGCAGGTCTGCTGTACCTAATATTCACATGCAGGAAAACATCTAAAGTTAGTATTGTTTAGCTGAAGTAGTAGCATTTATGAGTAGTAATGTTGTCAAGATGATAATTCATTCTGAAATTTGATTTAGAAGTATATATAAAAGACATGTATGTCAGGAAGCGAGTGGCGAATCATGATTCACGTCTATAATGTAGTTAAAGTGTGATGGCTGTTGACTATTTTAAAACAAACATCGTTTGTTAGTTTCCAGTTACTGTTTTATATTTGTAGATGGATAAGAACTGTACTGTACCATACTGTTTACTTTGAATGTTTGCAGGTTGTGTTTCTGGTGTGCTGCATAGTTAAACTGATAAGAATGTTTACTAGGTTAGTGTTTATGTGTGGCTTGGGTTAGTATTAACAACCCAAGCAGATGCTAGAGTTCACTGAAGATTAACTATTAGTGGGTTGATGGATCATGTTGGACTGATAGCAGATCAGCTGTATGCTGGTCCCAGCTCCTTCACCTGCAGGTGGGCTATTGTCTGTGTTTGTGCAAAACACAAATAGAGCTGGTCTCAGGTCAGACCATCTACAACAGACTTTACCTGTTTCCTGAATTAGTAAACTATAATGTCAACAGTCTTTAGAATTGATGCGCTATGAGCACTTTAGGAGTGAGAAACGTTTTACCCTCTCGATTCTTGGATAGGGGAAATTCGCAAAGGAAAGCGTGACGTGCATTTTGCACAGTATTTACACATTCAAGTCATGTGTGTCCATGTTCCGGGTTTGCGGTAATCGGTGCTGGTGGTACTTTTGCGCAGTAATTTGCGGCTGGATGTATTGATTGTATTCGTGTCGTTCGCTGGCGCTGCTGACGCCGCTCTGTCTGCGGGTTGGTGGGTTCCCTCCTCTCCACCTTCTTTGGGGTCTAAGAGCTGCTTTCTTATGAATGAACCGAATACCAACAACATATTACGGTAGATTGTGCCAACCACCACTGTGACTGATTTATCACGTTTGTGAGCCATGCACACCCAACGTTTATTGAGTTTATTCAATCTAAATGGCATAAATAATCAAACTGACAGTGTATCAAACATGTTGTGTCTTGAAACGCGCGAGTTTGTGTCGGTGTAGTTTCTTCTGTCGCGGGATTTCTCATGTTTTTCTGGCTGTTGTGCGCAGAGCTGCACAGCGCGGATCGGCCACTGTCACACTCGCCTGCGCAGACGGTGACCGGAATCCCCATCCATCACTTGCTGTATTGTGTTACCAAAGCCACCCCCACTTAATTCTACAGTCTCTCTCTCTCTCTCTCTCTCTCTCTCTCTCTCTCTCTCTCTCTCTCTCTCTCTCTCTCTCTCTGTGTGTCTGCCAAATTCTTAAGCAAGAGGCACACGTGCTTCTCACAATACAGGCGCTCGTTTATTTTGTGCGTTTTGAGTGCCGCTCTTATGCGGTTTTTATAAGCCCGTACCGCTCGTTCTGGTCCCGGCTGCAGGACGTCCGGTGAGTGACGGAAAGCTCGTGCTGCGGTAACGGAAGGCGCGCGGGACTGTCGTCTGGTCCCAACACGCACGATGAGCGAGCGCAGTGAGGAAGCCGCCGCGTCGGCATCGCAGCAGCAGCCCGAGCCCGCGCCGGTCGAACCACCGAAGAGAAGACCGGGCAGACCCAGAAAACCGCAACAGGTGATCAACATGTCGTGATTATGACTCTGGTATCTCCTGCTACTGTATTTACTCATGTAGTGAGAGGTGCAACTGTGGGAAATAGGTGCAAAAAATTCAAAGGTTTGGTATGATAGTGGACAGGGTGAATATAAATCAATCAGTGTACCAGCAGCCTATAAATCACATTATAATGTTCACGTGACTTCATGTTCTCTGCACTGTATAATGTACACAGAATGTCTGCTGTTGTTATCCGCCACACACACTCTTTGTCTGTTCCTTTGGTCTTCACTCATGAATGGAGACCACCAGTAAATGTGGGCGTGGTTAAGGGCTTCTGTTCTTGTGTGTGGTGGGGGTGAGAGGGGGTTGACAGAATCTGAGTTGTATGGTGGGCTGAGCTGAACATGTAAACCAGACTGTAACTAAATACCCAGTGAGGCTAGATCTTCTCTCAGACCCAGCGTCACTTTTGACATTTTTAGGAGGTACTTTTAACCCGCTGGACTGCACGTCACTTTTTATATATTGTTGAATGAATGTTTTTTTTTTTTAATAAAAGTCGGTTTCCCTGGAGTTTGAAAATCAAGTGTGCAGATATGTTGCTCTTAATTTACACGCGTAAACAAACGTTATTTTCTTGCGTGGGTTAGCCTGAAAGAGTTCTTGTTCTGTTTGTATTTAAAATAAATGCTGTTTGGTTTGATATTTTGTATTTATTGATTGATTGAGCTGGTTAGGGGTTTCATTTCCTGTCCTCATGGTTTGTGTTCACCTGTTTTTCTCAGGAACCCACGGGAGAGCCCGCCCCCAAACGACCGAGGGGTCGTCCTAAAGGAAGCAAGAATAAGGGCCCTTCCAAAGCAGCACAGAGGGTAAGAGTCAGACTGCTATCTGCACCCCTCCACACACACACACACACACACTGTTACTATGTTTGTGTGTTTTAAAGAGGAACTGTTCTGAGAGTCGTGTGGTGTGTGTTGTGTGTGTACATGTTTTTCTGTCACTGTGGGCACCACATGTCCCCACGAGGATGGTAAAAGTCACACCTACATTGTGGGAACAAGCCAGTGGTCCTCACAAGGGAAACTGATTATGAAATTGTTTTTTTTTTAAATGTAAAAACACAGAAAGGTTTCTGTGAGGGTTTAGGGTGAGGGGATAGAATGTACAGCTTGTACAGTATAAAAGTCATTATGTCTATCATATGGAAAGTCTCCATAAGGCATAAAAACAAGTTTGTTGTGTGTGTGTGTGTGTGTGTGGTCTGCTCTGACATATGTTTGTGGAAGCCCCTCCCTCCCGCCCACTGTCAGTGTGTTTGCTTTTAACACTCTTATGATGTCGCTCTGTTAGACTTGAGTTTAGCTGTGTTCTGCTGGATTTATTCTGTGTTAATAACAGACTGATGACTCGGGCTGCTCTCTTCTGTGTTAATACAGAAGCCTGTTTTATCCCGCGTGTCATTGTTCTGATGTGAGCTGGACTGATGAATGAACGTCTCGGCAGAGACTGTGTGATTCAGAACTCTGTCCGTGTGTCCCGTCATGCAGGAAACACATCAGTGGTGATTAACACAGTCACGTCTGTCAGCAGATATAACCTCATGCATATACATACACACACCACCTGCATCTCGCTCACTTGTGTGTTCTCTGCTGACATCATACCTCTGACATCATCTGAGGTCGTACACAGAATTCATGTTTGATGATTTGATTGAGGTTTCCCCCAGAACCCACAGCCAGAAGAAAACTTTATACCCTGTAAATAATAAAGACATGTCTTGTTAATTGTGTTCGACTGTGTCTGGAAGGCACCATCACAAGAGTTAGTGGGGCAGATTATTTCTGTTGTGATTTGTGTTGTTGTCTAAACACAGGATGTGTGTGTGTCTGTGTGTGTGTGTGAGGGTTTGCATCAGATACTTGGGGTTTGGGAAACTACATTTTGTTGCACAGAAAATGATCTTAACAACTCTCTAAGATCTCTCTCTCTCTCTCTCTCTCTCTCTCTCTGTCTCTCTACCTCTACATACATGTTGTGTTTTGTGTGTTTGCGATGCCTGATAAACCACTGATCGATCATTCATTCATTCATTCATTCATTCATTCGTTGTGTTTGTCAGAGAGCTGAGAGCACAGGGGAGAAGAGGCAGAGGGGAAGACCCCGCAAATGGGTGAGTTTGACTGCATCAGTTTTGTAGAACTGGACCCGACCGTACACGCTCACTCACAATTATATCAAGTCCAAGACAGCCAGAAAAATGTGTGCTGCTTGTCACTAATGATAATAATAGTATAATAGGAACATGATCTAAGCTGTGGTCTGCAGCCTGTAGTCATGTGTGCATGTTTTGATCTGTTTAGTGTGTCACACATGAATGAACAGAGTCAGGAGGTCCCGCTGCACTATAGCACAGAGTACAGCAGCTTTGGTGTTCTTGTGTATAAACAACACTGTTTTCTTCAGCCACTGATCCCCTGCTGGAACTAATGCTAGCACATCCCTTCTGGCTGCAAGAGGCCGCTGGAATGTTTTCTAACTACATTCATTCACTGGGTGTGGAATTATTGCATTACTCGTTTCCTTCTGTTATTTATAAACGTGTCCAACAGGAAGTTCTGCTGCATTCTGAGCATCTGCTCCAGGCACAATGTTATCTACAGCAGCAGCCCAGCCACTCATTTACTGACCTTCACTTCTTTATCCGGACGCTCCTCCTGCACAGGTGCAACACGGATGAGTTTTTGGAGGTGGGGGCATGTTCAAATGTGCTGTCTCTGTCCCCAGACAGATAACAGTCCTCAGTTGAGTACTGCAGTTCACACTTCATAATGCCAGCTGGCTGCTGGCCACTGATTTGTTTGGTTCCTCTGCAAGAGAGTGAGAGGAACTCTCCACGTGGGTCAAGTGTGTGCTCACTCGCTCGGCTTCTTGGCCAACAGCCCTGCCTGTTTGTTGCCATGGTAATAACTGGGAATGCAGACAAGGAGAGATTAACTTCCATCCGGAAGACCATCCGTACAGGAGCTCAATCTGCTGTGTCTGGCTGCAGGACTGGTGATGTTGTCCGGTGGAGCGCAGTACAGTCAGAGCTGAGGGAGAGTCTGGCAGGACGAGAGAGGTCGAGAGCTGCAGCTGGGAGACGGCCAACACTCTCAATGTGCTGGAGAGGTCTGGAAAACCCTCAGCCACTGCTAAAGTGTGGAAAGAGTGTCTTCTTTCCTTTTGTAATGTGTGCGTGAGGGAGGAGGAGAGTATTGGACGAGAATTTGGGGTCATATTTTTAACACTCTTTGCAGGGTTTTCGGGCACATTATTGAAGCTGGCCTGTCGGGCCAAGAAGCTGTGAAGCTGACGGTCAGCTGAGGTTTAGTTCTGCTCTGAGTTACTGTGCTGTCCTGTAGACAGCTTTCCTGTAGCTCAGTGGTTAGAGCATGGCGTTAACAACGCCAAGGTCATGGGTTTGATCCCAGGGATTGCACATACTTAATGTATAATGATCAATGTATAGTACAATGCAGTGTAAGTCGCTTTGGATAAAAGCGTCTGCCAAATGCCTAAATGTAAAATGTAAATGCTGTCTGTTTGTGTTTACTACTGCACACTCACTAGTAAACACAGTTAGATGGCGAGTAGATTTTTGTAAAGAGCTGCAAAACGTTTATGGGCAATTTTTTAAATCCTGGGCAAAAATTGGGCTGTGTAAGCTAGATACAGTGTGTGTGTGTGTGTGTGTGTGTGTGTGAGAGAGAGAGAGAGAGAGAGTCATACCTCACATTCCTGCCCTCCCCCAGCTCTATAACTGAGGCCCGTGCAGCTGAATTCCTGCCAGCAGGGTCATGTACCAGGTCTGTGCCTCAGCTCACACAGCAGGAGGTGTTGGAACCACCTCAACAGATTTCCACCCATCACCCCTGTGACCCCACCCCCACACACTGTTCCAACCTCTAGAAATTCTTGAATCATTTTCCTCTGAGCCATTGACCTCTACATGTAATCCAGAGATGAGAAGGTGTGAGACAGGAGAAAAATGGAAGAGAGAACCGGGAAGAACAGGGAAGAACCGGGAATTACAGGGAAGAGCAGGGAAGAACTGGGAAGAGCAGGGAAGAACCGGGAATTACAGGGAAGAGCAGGGAAGAACCGGGAAGAGCAGGGAAGAACCGGGAAGAGCAGGGAAGAGCAGGGAAGAACCGGGAATTACAGGGAAGAGCAGGGAAGAACCGGGAATAACAGGGATGCAGTGTGTTATGGATGGTGAGATCTCATGAACTCAAGATCTGCATCATGTGACCGTCACATGGGGAGTTGTTCACACACAGAGAGCTGGAAACACACAATCCTTCACTGATGTTTTCCTGCAGACGCTTCCTGGACATTAAACTTGTGTGCAGCTGACTTTAATTTATGCCCCCAAATTCACAGAAGAACAAGTGTGAGACTATAAGCTGCTGGAAATCAGACAGAGCTGCAGAAATGCATCATTACATTTGATACATTTGACAGACGTGAGATTAAAGCTGCATGTATTTTATGGGTATGAATTCTAAGAATTCAAGTTTACATTCACATTCAGTTAACCCAGCAAATACATGTTAGCATTCTTCTGTTAGCATTCAAATGTTTCCTTTAGGACACGAGAGAGCTGGAACTGATTGCAGGGCTGGTGTGAACAGACGCTTCCAGCTGCAGTTTCTGAAACTCCAGAAGATGTCCTCACACGTGCAGATCTCTGTGTGACTGTGATATCAGCCACAACATCTGCCTCAGTCTTTATTTCTCTCTCGTGTGTGTGAATCTGTTTGTGTTTTATTGATCAGGTTGATCAGAAACAGACACTGACAAACGTGTAGAAAGCTCATCTTATTGATCCAGTTCCCAAACATAAAGAGCCCGAGAGCAGCAGAACTGAGCAGGAACTGGACCTGAGTTCTGGTTCTGGCTTTCCTTTCATTGAGAAACTCTGGGAACTGATTTCACTTCAAACAGCCGAAGCTTCTGAACGGACCAGATCCAATTTGTCTGTGCTTTTTTTTTTTCTTCAGCCCCCCTCCAAAAATATGATCCCAACAAAAGGCTGCTTGTCCTGCCTGGAATTCTCCACATTTCTCGTGCTGGAAGACATTTCTAAAAAAAAGGCCCTTCTGCACTTTCCCCCTCATGGATTTAGCCGGCTGTGATAGGTGTGTTCCGGGATGGAGGCTTGATTTGGACGGCATAACGAGGTGTGTGTTGGGGAGGTGAGCTGGAATCTTGTTCAGAATGGGTTGAACTAGTGGAGGGACTTCATGGCAGATCACAAAGTCAGTGCTGTGGTGCTGTAACCAGGAGGGGCTGGAGAGACGTGCAGTTACTGGGTGGCTCATCTGTGGGGTCTGTCTCTAGTCATGGACTCCTCATCAAATCCAGCACAGTGTTTTTATGGGTTCCTGACAGCGGCTCTAAGCAGACTACATTCAAGTTAAACGTCTCACAAACACAAAACATATGCTAGTGGTTAAAGTTTAAAGTAACTGTGAGATGTGAGCTGCATTCCATGATTACAGACAGACAGACAGACAGACAGAATGCTGAAGGGTTTGTCTGCTGTCTCCAACAGATGAAGATTTTTGGGATGTTTAGGGCTTATGCAAAGTTAGTTTTCACACTCCTGCATGAGCAGCAGATTCATCGTTTTATTTTTACATTGTGATAACAAAGAAGCAAAAAACACAGAAGCGTGTGAACATGAAGCCATTGTGACCCGTCTCTTTCTGAAGAGATTTTAAAGTGAACAGAGATTTCAGGAGTCCATGAATGAGAGAGAGACTCATCACACCGTTCTGTAAGAGGGAGGGAGGGGTTTCCCACAGAGTAAATGACTCTTGGCATGAGGAACAGTTTTGGTAACTCATGCCAGACTCTCAGGAATCTTCTACTCACTCTTGGCTTGGCTTTGCTCTGTCCCAGCACGCTGTGTTGTGGAGCTGCAGAGACGCGCAGCTGCACACGTTAGAACACTGAGCAATCGCTGGCGTGTCATGCAGGGTATCTTGTGTCTCTATAATCAGTGGGATGCACAGAGGATGAGGGTGACAGGGGCCTGGGGTCATTCAGCTCTCCTCTGGACCAGCCACTGTGTCAACAGCATTGATCAATGACGAGATTAATCTGGAGAAACACAAAGCTGTGATGTCATAGGCTCTCAGAAGAGCAGAGATCTTCAGCTGTCAGGCTGTTGTGTGTTAGCAGCACTTCCTGCAGGGTTCTTGTGTTTGTGATGCAGTGTAAGGAGGACACACACACAGTCAGAGTTGTGTTTGTCAGAGCACTTCTGTGTTTCATCTGTTTCATCATGTCTTTACATTCCTATACAACTGTACAACTGTGGATTCTTACAGTTAAGGTACAGTGTACTTTTGAACACACTGATTAAAGCACCACTACAAAAACATAAACATACATATATTCCAAAAAATCTCATTGTTAGATGATTAGTTGACCGGCATGAAATATTACATCACTCAGTGGCCTGGCAGAGGTCTGGCAGAGGTCTGGCAGAGGTCTGGCAGAGGTCTGGCAGAGGTCTGGCAGAGGTCTGGCAGAGGTCTGGCAGAGGTCTGGCAGAGGTCTGGCAGTGGTCTGGCAGTGGTCTGGCAGAGGTCTGGCAGATGATCATTTCACTCATGATGGTTGTTTTTCTGTTTGTCTTTCAGCCACAAAAGACGGTCCAGGAGAAACCAGCTCAGGTATGTAAATAAAAGCGAAACAGATACAGCACATGTTTTTTAAGGCGATGTTTAATGAGTGGAAGTGGAAACACACTGCTAATTGGTTTTTAGTGTCACCTGACACAGACTGAAGACACTGATTTGTGCTCTAGAAACATCTAAAGACAATCTGTTGAGTTGACCAAATTAAAACCAAAATACACATCACTAGTGAGGAATTGTGTATAGCTCAACAGACGGAGTGTGAATGCATGTGAAGGAAGAGATTTGCTGCTAGAGGTGTTTTACATGTGTAAACTACATGCAAATATCTAATAATATAATCAATGTTTTGCACCAGTTGGACACTGGTGTCTTGATTCGACTGGTAATGGATTAATAAGACACAAGCACAGAGCTCCAGTCCCCCACACACCATCATTCACACGTTCAGCATGTTCACTGGTGCAGACCACATTACTGTGAGAAAATATAACTGAGGTCTGATCTGTTACTCTGTAAGAACTGACCGTGATGACTACACAGGCCACACTAAAGGCTACACACCCAAACAATAACACCTTCTAACACACTGACATAACATCTGCTGGACACTGATTGGCTGCTGTGTTTTGCAGGAAGAGGAGGTGGGGGCGGAGTCAGAGGAGGATTAATCAGTGTCAGGATTTTACCTCTACCTCATTCAGCTGTCATCCTCATTCCCTCTGCAGGGAAATGACAGTCTTGACCACTTCTTGATAACTTCCCATTTTCATTTGTTTGATTGTTTGTTTGTTTTAGGTTATATCCTTTTTCGTTTATTTTAGTTTAGTTTTGTTTGTGATAAACACACACACAACAACAACAGACAGAGAAAAGATGTAAACAAACATCCTGCAGGTGCCTTTGAGTCGTGTTGTTGTTTCTACTTCAGCTCAAAACTGCTGTAAGTACAGAGGTTCAGCAGTTAAACACAAAACATGCTACAGCGATTTCTCTGCAACACACACGCACACACACGCGCACACACACACGCGCGCACACACACACACACACACACGTTGACAGATGTTCTAGTCTGGTTTTGTCATTAAAATTTCGCAGCATGTGCTCATTCTGGGTGAAGCCTCAAACTGTCCCTTTAATATCATCCTGTCCATGTTGATGAATTTAAAACTGATTACACATTCTTTTCATTTTTGTCAGAAACAACAAACGTCTTGATGTTTTCAGCATTAGTACAGTAACAATAACACAGCTTTCTACTGTACATATCTTCACAACATTGGCTTTGCTTATAATGTACAAGATTGTGTTTATTTTTTATGCCATAACTTTAAGAACATAATTTCTGACAAATATGAAAAGAGAAATGTTTCCAAAACTACAGGGAAAAACACACTCTACCTCACTCTACACAAAAATATGTGAAGATCAGTGACAGTGTGATGTCATGTGATCCTGCCGAGTGGGGTTTAAAGAATCATAATGTACAGCAGCTCTGTCACTGATGCAGCGTCTCCTCACCATTTCAAATCTACCTCTGATGTTCTGTGCCAGCTCGAATAACACACGCTGCCTCAGTTCTCAGATCTCAGCAGGGAATGACAGTAAGTGCTGTATTACACACTAATCTGTATGAACAGTGTCGTATCTTGGCATGGGTGCGGCTGAACACTGGTGGGCAGCCTGACGGGTTTTAACTGTGGAGCTAATCATGCAGCTAAGAGTTAGTTTTCCACATCAGCATTTATCTGACTTTAGTAACAAGACACTCTGCCTCTGTTTTACATTTATGACTTGAATATATTTTGTACTGATTTACTCGACGCTTTCAAAGAATCAAAGGCTTGTGTGACACTAAATGAAATTGTTTTGAATGGATATTTTTCCTTCTGTTTTATTTTTCTCCACTATTGCTCTGATTTGATAGTATTGTTTTGTCTGAACTATGTACTGTTAAGATATGTACCTCAAAAAGGATAAAAATAGACTAATAATCAGCCAACAAACACCTACCTCCAGTCATGAACATGAAACCATTTCTGCCTGTTTGATTACAGTCTGAATTTAAGTTTTGTTCTGAAAACACACTGTAAACTACTCACCATCCTTTTTTATTTGCTTTCCTCATTGGAATCTTCCTAATTCAGCTGTGACAAAAACAAGTACAAAACATATCAGGTTTAATAACATATGTTCTTCTTTTGTATATTTCATATATGAATATGTTTTTGAAAAATTAGTCGATCTTCAGATATACTTGATTTGTGATTGTGTGATTTTCTATTTCTATTATAATGTTTGAACGTACTGCTTATGTAGTGACACATGTAGTTACATCTCAGTCTGTCACCATGACAAGAAAGTCTGAGGTAGACTCTCAGTGGAGGCTGTTGTGTGACCATCTTTATATGGGCAGCTTGGCTTTGGCCACACCCCTCATTTCCTGTGACACTGTCATGCTGCTGACAGTTCTGTAATCCTGGGAGAGTTGAAGAGATTAGACAGTGGCTTGTCTCCAGAGTCATTCTTTAGAGTTGCATCGATGATGTTTGGGGACGTGTGTAACTCTGAGGTAATGAAAACCTCTTTCTGAAACTTCAGCATCGTGTTGGTTTGAATGTGTTTCCGTGAGTTCATTAACTTTCAGCTCTGAGTGTCTTAATGAACAATGAAGTTGTGTTTCTATGATGACATGTTCTAGTACAATAAAATCACTTTTCTACCTCCAGCAGGCCGTCCTGTTACCTCATTTTTCAAACGTACTGTCTGCTTTAATTCAGGTGCTCGAGTCCCGAGAGAACGTCATAAATTTATATAGAAATATATTCATAGTTTATATCTGTGTGTGGGGATTTTTGTAAGACTGTACCTCTGTCCCTCTTAGTCACAAGTTCGTTGGATATTTGTGGCTGTTTTAAACATTGGCTTACATTATTTAGTACTGTGGACTGAAAATGTCAAATGTCTTAACTTTGTACCCTTAATGTAACTTGTTTGCTTATAATTGTGGCTGTTTCATGTAGAATTTCTGTTTGTGATTTCACTTAAAATTGCTTGTTTGTAACATGGAGAAAAGAAAACATTTTAAAGAAGTTCATTATTCATCTGTTTATTCAGCACAATAAAAACGGCTTGTGATTGTTGTCGTGTGTGATGTTAATATCAATTCTGCCTGTTGTGTGTAAAAACGTTTAATGTATGTTATGAAGTGTTTGTACAACTTCAGCTGTTTACTGGTTCTAGAACTGGTTTTGGAACGGTTCTTAAAGATACATATGTGTATCTTCATGACTTATTATAATTCCATGTGCAAGGTATACATACAGTACACACAAACCATATAGACACAGACAGACAGATGTTTTTAACACGTGTGTAGCAGCATTAGTAAAGTGTCTTTGTCTTTGATGGCGTGGAGGAAACTGTGGGTTGATGTTAACAGAGGTCAGCTGTTGTTTATAAACTTCTAAGTTACAGAATTTAGATGAGGGATTTCCCTGTTCCTCTTCCAAACAGACACTCTTCCAAGTGTCTGTTTACATGACAAGACATCAGAACTCAAGCTGGATAATGCTGCTTCCTCCAGAGTGTGCAGCAGATGTGATGCGTGTCAGAGCCCGGCGCATGTCAGAGCCCGGCTGGCCTCAGTGTAGGTGTGTGTTCGAGGTGGTCGTGTGTTACAAAGCTTGCATGTGGAGAGCTGGAAGTGTTGAGTGAGTGTGAGTGTGTTTGTCACCTGCTGAAAGCATGAGTGTGTGTGATTGTGTGCACATCAAGTGAATTATTAAAGGGCATTTGTGTGTGTGCATCTTTGTTCAACTAAACTAAAAATGAGTAGAATTGTCAGTGTGAGTGTGTGTATTGACATGCTATGAGTTCCACTCATGGATCAGACTGCACACATCTGTGTTTGTGTTGTTTAACACATACAGTCATCCAGCAACTCTCCATCTCTCTCTCACACACACACACACACACATACAGTCATCCAGCAACTCTCCATCTCTCTCTCACACACAC
>JAZGTJ010001349.1:0-17733 GCA_036877575.1 Botia almorhae | reverse complement strand
TCTCCCCTCCTCCCTCACTGCTCTATCTCTTCTTTCTCTTTTCTCATTCCTGTTCTCCGTACCTTCCTGGCTCTGTAAATGATCTCATTTTAATGAAGGCCAGACTTGGCTAGAAGACCGAACCACATGCTGGAAGCTCCTCTCTCTCTCTCTCTCTCTCTCCCTCTCTCTCCCTCTCTCTCTCTCACCCTTTCTTTCTCTCTCTCTAGTGCTCTAATCCACCCTGTGCTTCAGCTCTGGCTTTTTCTTTTATTACTATAGATTCCCATAGCTAACAGAACTGACTGGGAATTCTAGAGTACCTCCAGGAATTCCATGAAATGTTTGATTGTGTTCCATGCAGTCTCGTTGTCATTGTTATGCTGATAAAATAGTTTAGTTCAGTTTTCACTAGTGATCACAGTCTTGCCCCAGTATTTCCCTCTAAAGAGTTGCAGTTTACTTCAGATACACGTGTAAAACTAGTGAAAACATGTTTATGTAGTTGGTTAGCTTGATCTGAGTGCTGATTTGCTCTAAATGCTGCTATTAGACCTTCAGTTACAGCTTTAGCAGAATGGATCCATCACAGTGTAACTTACATTTAAAACACAGATCACACAGGGTTAATCGACTTGATTCAAACCTCTTACTCTGTCTGGCTGGTGTAGTTTCACTTTCAATACTGGTGTGATGCTGACAGCCTGTGGACATCACGTGTCATTACAACCTGCCCCCTTAAAAACACAGAAGCTGCTGTTTCATTCCGAGTGTGTAACCACAAGATGCAGCCAAAATAAAATCAAGAATCAAGTCAGATTTTTATAGTGTGTTTTATTGGATGTGTTACTGGGGACTGATAAAGCTCTCTAGATTTCCTTCTGTATAAGGTGGTAGTGACCTGAATCAAAGATTCCCGCCTGTCACGTGATTTTATAGAGACGATTTCATCTGCTTTCTCTTTTGTTTTTACAGTTACAGCCTCAAAATACATTCAGACACACCAACACAAACACAACAATTTCACTGCATTACAAAAACAACAAACTAATCAGCTTTTGTGGACAAATGAAGTTTCACCATTTCTTAACTAATTTAACTTTTGTTAACCATTTTTGCAGTAACGCACAACAGCTCCAGTCATGTTACATTTCCGTGTAAAAGCTGTTTCCCGCTGAACTCACTGAATATATCAGATAAACAAGAAAACACAAGAACAAATCTCTAATAACTCTCATTAGAATCTCCATAAAGCAACAATGTCATAATATTGTGTTTCGTCTCTATGGTGAGAGATATCAAGAATGATGTGGTGATGCAGAGAATCTGGTGTACTCATAAAACATGACAGTAATGCTTCATCCTGACACACAGAATACAGTATGACAGACAGATGATGATTTGAGAAGATTATTTAGAAAGATCTTTGAGTTTTTAATGAGCTACACGTTTAAGAGTAGCTTAACCTTATTCTGTCCTTGCAAAATATATATTCATAAAGCTCTCAGATAACTTTATCAGTTATCATTTTATCATCATTGTTAGGATTATTATTTAAGGGTTAAATGTCAGTATGAAATGGGCACCGGGTATTTGTAGTTTTCACTGCTTGAACTGCAGCACACTGTTCGGCATGTCCTGACGAATATTTGTGTTTATTGTTTGTCAGTTTTAGTTTCTCATGACACCGTGTTTACTTTGGCATTCTAGAAACAATGGGGCTGTTTTGTTGAGATATTTTGGGAGTGGTTTCTGTTTGGTAAGTTTGGGTATTTCCATACCCACCAGCCGTGCGCCAGCACTGAAACCTCTCCGCTGCAAATCTACCTGACGACCCGTGCTGCGCTTTTTCTACTGGCTGTCTCGACTCTTTCCGGAGGCTGTGCCGGGCTGTCGTGACGATGCTTTTATAGTTACGACTGATGAGTTTTCAATATTAACAGTACTGATCTGAGAGCTGAGAGTTTCTCTGTGTAACACACGACAATAAAAACATGAGATCGGATCTCTGCCTCGCGGTCTTCTGCGTGCTGTGCGTCACCGTACAAGCAAAAATCTGTAAGTATTTAAGACTTTTGTACACGTTTTCTAGCATTTTAAATATGCCATACACCATTGATATCAGTATTTAAAAGCAATGTGTTACTGGGATAGAAATCAAATCTAAACATCAGCTTATTTTATAGCAACACCAACAGATACAAACATGCTAAATGTCAACAAAATAGTGCTGATCGATGAAAGACAGGTGACGAAATATTTAAACTGCAGGTTTATAAACACTTCCGTGTGTTTTTACTCTTTGAAGATAAGATCATGTTTATAAAGGAGGAGATTTAATGCAATTTTGGAAATAAACTTTTAAACCATTTTTGTTGTTAAGACGGTAGCAGTTTGTGTTCACACAGTATATTGATGAACCACGTGCGTATTGTTTTCTGTTATGCGTGATGAGTTGATATTTATCTGATAAATCGAACATATGTTTACACGTTAACATATATTTAATGTCTGCGTTGTGTTGTGCCTCTCTGACGCGTGTGACGCACTTTCATTAAAGACAATGTGTGGAGGACTCGTGAACACGCGTATGACACACGCGTATTATTCTCTCCTTTCAGCCAACCCGAAAGTGCAGGTGTACAGTCATAATCCAGGAGAGTACGACAAAGACAACACCCTGATTTGCTATGTGAGCGGGTTCCATCCTCCAGACATCACCATTGATCTGCTGAAGAATGGAGTGCCCATATCTGACGCCCAGCAGACTGACCTGGCCTTTAAAAAGGGCTGGCAGTTTCACCTTACCAAGTATGTGTCTTTCACCCCAAAGAGAGGAGACAGCTACTCCTGCAGGGTTCGCCACATGCGCAATGAGAACACCTACGCTTGGGGTAAGTGTTGTGTTCAGGTGTTTAAAGTACACAGTGGTTCCTCAATACTTCATGCGCTAAAACTCTGAATTGTTTCTCCACAGAGTCAAACATGTAAAACTGAACCAGCGGGCAACAGGTGAGAAGCAGCGTGACTAGAATGAGGGAGAAATACAGCGAGACGTATTCTAGATCTTTATTGCGTGTCTTCGTTAGAAATGTAACGATGATCCAGTGAGTGTTTTGTAGGGTAACGTTTTATGTTTTTGGATATTTTTACACCATCTACAGACACCATCACTGCCCCAGTTTACAAACTCTGAAGATACACGATTGATCTGAATGACACTGGACGCACAATGATTCATCATCATCATCATCATCATCTCTTGAAGTGACATTGTGTTCTTCATCATGAAAATAAGTTTCATGGAAACATTGTTTAGCTGCTAAATGTTTTGTTTGGGTTTGAGGGCTTTCTGGCTGTATCTCATTCATTGTAAATGTTGTGTACTTCATGCAGTGAATAGTTTAGGTTAATGTTTAGGTTAAAATGGCGAAACGTTTGGCTTAGTATGTGACTAGATAAAGAGACTAAAAATACTTTTAGTTTTGTGTCTTTTAGATAATGCTTCAGATTTGTTTTTTTCTAAAGTTTTTTTAATGTTTAGCTGTAAATGGATAAAAATGTCAGAAGCTTAATTTGCACTGTTACCCCAAAGCAACTAACTAAGGGGAAAATAAAATTAACAAAAAGTTAACAAAACAGTTGTGTTTATTTATCTGTCTGTTTTCTTTCATCTGAATTCCAGTTTAGATTTGTTTATGGTTGTGTTAGTTCAAGTACTAACTAGTTTTCATGTTAAATGTGACTATACTAGTGATATATAGTCACTATAAACAATAAACACACATTGCTGTTAAGCTAAAACACAAATGTCCACCTAGCAACTGTGTGACCTGCTCTGTGATTGGACGGAAACGGCGCCAGATGCAGTTAAGTTTCACTTTCTGTTGCTAAGGTGAAGTCACGTGATTGTCAGTAAGCGTGTTGTACTTGAGAACTTGTATTACTGATTTAAAAACATGCAGTACCAAAAAACTGAAATTAAATGAAGTGGTCACAACCTTACCAGGACTAACTAAAAACTAAACTGCACTGATACTGGCCAATAGAGAATGTTAACCTTTGTCACGCCGCGTGGCATGCTGGGGGGGGGGCACCTAGTGGGACGCCATGGAAACCTTCCAGATGATCTGAACTGGTTTGACTCTGAGTGTGTGGACAGTGAGGAAGAGCTGACAGGGATGTCCAGTTTAAGAGCTGGTGTGAGTTTCTGTGATTTCTGATAGGTGTGACAGATGACGCGGACACAAGAGTGATCAGCTGACTTTTACTCTGGAGCAGAACAAGCAGATGTAGAAGAGCACACAGTTAAAGCTGCTGCTGGAACACAAGTCAAAGTTCATACTGGTTGAAATAAAGTGATTTTTATAGTGTTTCAGTTTATCAGTTATATTGATTTACTCTGTTAGGATTTGTATATACTTTTATTTGACTCTTTGGTAGTATTCTGTCATGTGCTTTTTTACTATATTTTTAGTAAATCTTACTTGCACTTAATTATATCCCAGCTTTATCATTATTATTATTAATGTTATTTGTAATGAATTTAGGCAGTATACATCCAGACCCCCGCCGTGCAAATTATGTCGCATGAAAACCAAACGGTAACAAACCTGTAAAATAACAAACCTGCCTCACAAGAAAATCTGTCAAATATTTATATGTGGATAAACAGAGAGTCTGTTAATAACTTTCCCTATTAAAAGGTTTGTACGGTACATACACTGAAAGCTGTTTTTAAAAACATGCGGAGTGATAGTTTGTATTTCTTGAGTCACATACTGCATTGAGGCACAAAAATCCCATAATAAAACTTTCAGGCTGCATGTCACACATATTTCTCACCCTGTACAATCTGCACAAAAATAACAAGAGTATATGTTTACATAAAGATTAAGACATTAGTTAGTTATAATATTATTTTACAATATATTTAGAACACTCTGATTACATCATGTTGATTGACAGTGACAGAATAAAACGCCTCCAGCTGGAGATTTATAAGGAAGCTGAATATTAGTGATAGATGACGTGTTTTGTAACTAATGAGGGTTATTGTGTGTGTGTGTGTGTGTGTGTGGATTATCGTCAGATACAGATGCACTGCATGTACAGATGAATACATGAAACAGATTCTCTTGCATTATCTGTCAGTACTGTCAAACGGGTCAGATGTCAGTAAGTGTGATCAGATATATTACACACGATACAGCATGAGGAACAGAGCAGGAAACAGCTTCATGATCTACTGTAAAGAGAGGTAGTACAATACAATCTGATGAGACGCCACCGAACACACGCTGATGTGGCACATGTACAGATGGATTACAGTAATCCTCATATATTATATACTCTGAATAGCCTATTAACATTAAGAAACCTTTGCCAGCATCTTTTTCACACACCCTGAAACACGCTCTGTTCTTAAGTACCATTGTCATCAGCAAGAAAGCAGGAAGTGCTCACGTCACGTGCACAAGAAGTCTAGCGCATCACCGGACAGAAGTGTGTCGAGGAACAACATCAGCCTATATAAGTTTACTGTACAACGATTCCAAAAAGACATTTATAAATGACACAACACGGCACTTATTTCCTATCTCGTCACATCATTAAAGTGCTCTGTAGTTAAGCACCGGTGGACAGTCATGTCAGAGGGCACAGGTGGGTACTGGCACATCGATTGGGTTTATTGTAGCACCTGTTGAGGGTGAGGGAGAGTAACACATCGGTTTAAGGGGAGGTACTGCGGGATTGAACTGGGGGGTTTGGTCGAATTTAACTTAATTTAATGCATTAGCTGACACGAATGAGCAAAATGGTAAGCATGTATTAATACAGGGTTGTTAATACAACACAAATGCACATTTTGATTTTTTGAGTTTGCTTTCTTTATTATTTTGATTTAATTGATTTATCCAGATCACCTGCAGTACCTCCCCTTAAAAGAGCAGATGCACACTGTGTAGTACGTGGACTTTCTAGTCAAGGCGTCTACGACTGAGCGTTCACGGCCAGCGTGTTCACATAGCCTTGAGGACACATGTCGTTCTCCGACACGCAGTGGGAGAACTGCGCCGCGCTGATCCCGCGTCCGCGCGTCAACCTCCGGACGCCCCTGAACGACGCGCACTGCTCGATCAGTTCCAGCCACTTACATCCCAAAAACAACACGTTTTTGAACATGAAAACCGAGATGGGAGTTTTGTAAACGAAGACGAGGAAACATCTGACCACCAACAGCGGCGCGTTGACCAGCACGCCGGTGAAGAACCTCGCACACACCCAGCTGCAGTTCATCTGCGAGGCCGTCAGCTCGTAAAGCCACACAACCGGAACGGCCAGCGCGACGAAATACACAGATATCACCGTGTACTTCAGGTACACGTTGGGAATCTCGTTTTTCAGGAGCAGTTCCACCAGCGTGAAGCTGTCCAGGATGTCCACGCAGGTGCTCATGAAGCAGCCGTGGGAATGGAAACGCGTGGCACCGTTGGGATTTTCAATGATGGAATTAATGAGACAGTAGAGCAGAGGCGCGCAAAGTAACATGGTTATTTTAAAGCCGGTGATGCCGAACGGCACTTTGAGGGCTATGAGATCCAGGATGGAGGTTTCCAAAACGAGCACCACTTTCGGGGTGGAGGCGATCACGTAGATGAGCCACGCCAGGTACGCGAAGGTGAAGTCGCCGCATCCGAACATGGAGCTCCTCTGGTGGAACCCGCAGGCTCGCTCGCGCTTGCTCCTGGCGTTCTTCATGAAGAAGATCCCCCATCCCGACATCACCACCAGATCCGTGGCTATCCACGAGCACCAGTAGAGATCCGTGAAGACGATGAGGTAGAAATCCAACACGCCACCTTGGAGAACCAGCACAAGGAAGCACAAGATCTTATAAAACAGGCTCTTCTTAGACCTCTGCACGAACAGAGGGGTGGATTGCATGAATTCGTTGGATGTCATGGTGTACGAGTGGGGCTCAGCGGTGGATGAAGATACCAGGGGCTGGGAGCTGCCCACGTCGAGGTTGGCACTGGCGCTGGTCGTCTGCGTATCTCTCCTGGACGCGACGCTTCGGATGAACACCAGCTGTCCGTTCCCTGGTGCAGAGGAGACGGGTGAGTCGGGCTGGGGAAAGCTGGTCACAGAGATATCTTTGATGGTTTCAGGGGTCATTGTATCATCCTTTCTCCCCTCGGCTTGTTTTGGCTCTGCTGGTGTAATGATAGCGGATTAGGGGGCAGGCGAGGAAATCCCGTCATGGATTTCTATTGCACTGGAATGTGTTTCTGTATCTTATAAAAAACAGTAGCTCAATAATAACCGCTTCACTGTTTTAATGCAATAGGTCTCATCAAACGATCAAAAGCAGAACGGGAAATGTGATTTTGTTCGGTTATGTATGGGGTGCGTATATTTTGAGTGTGTTGGTCCTGCACGAGTGTTTATTGATTGTGAATCGCTATGAACAATTTTCTGGGGTAATGTTTACTGCTGCAGTCTGCATTTATTTCTAGAATAATGTGTATTCACGCAATCATAACTTACAGTAATCGGATGCAGGACATCAGAATCACAGTTTAAACATAAGAATCATTTTTTACACAGTAAAACCTCTGAGACACAACAGAGATAAAAACCCACACAAAATACTTTGATAATAAACTTTAATTTCAAGTTACACTGGATGGCTCTGAACCATAGAAAACAAGCATGTTTCTGTATAAACATAAGCAGATGAGCCAGGTTCAACAAGAACCAAATAACAATTGGGTGTTTGTGGTTTGACCACTGCCAGCCGAACTCATAATGCAACACTCACCGAAGCGCAGCAGATTCACAATCAGACAGTTAAACTGATGAAACGCTGAGCTCTGTATCTGAATATCAGTTAATCAGGTACAGCTAAACAGATACAAAGCTAAACAGATACAACCCAGTGGATTACTGGACAGAGTAACAGAAGGATGGTACGTTAGCAAGAACAAGTGGCCCATGTGATCGAGTGCATTGTGACATCACAGAAGCCCACCCCACCACCCAATAACAATCAGTGCGTGAGCAGATATTTCCAAAATATCAGGAGAGTGTACAGACACCAGAGATGATGTGTCAAACACAGCAAAACACTGTATTCTCAATGATAAACACGTGAAACCCACACTTAGTAAGCTCAAGGTTTATTACCTCTATCTGTCCATCTTGTGTGTGTTTGTATATATATATACCCATATATAACTTAGTGTCCTTTTTTACATTTTTAAATTACCTTAGTTTTTAATCTGTTTACTTTTTCCCGGTACATTTTCCCAGTTCATTGTTTTTAGGGGCCTCTGCTGATAGGCCACGACACTAAAGAAAACACTACTGTCCATCAGTGACACGAGACAGAGAGAGAGAGAGAGAGAGAGAAAGAGGAGGGCACAGGGTTCATCTATAAGAGACTATGGGGGGGTGCTATAGGTAAAGCTCGTAGTAATCGTCCAGATCTTCGTGGAATGAGTCCCACTCGTCTTCAGAGTCAGTGACATCATCATCGCTTCCGGCTGCCAGGAGCACCAGTAGCATTTCACGGAGTTCAAAGGTCACCGTCTCCTCGTCCTCGTTGTCGAAGGAGTCGCCGTTCTCCCGCTCCTGGAAAAGATCCCAGAGCGCCGTTCGTCTGGAAGTCTGTCAGGAAAACAGAGAATTCCATTACGGGCTCCACAGAGTGGCCACGATCTGATCCATTCCTTCATTACACAATAGAGAGGACACACTTTGTGACCAGAAGTAAATCTTTACCCGGTTTCTTCCGACACACTGTCTCCTCTGGGGCTGAGGGTCCACCACACGCCCGTCAGGGAAGGCGTGCTTGTAGAAGCAGTTGGCTCCAAACGGACAGGTTCCACGGCCCTCATCAAAATATCGGCAGGGTTTACTCCTGCATGACCAATGAAACTGATGTTAGTTCTGATCACCATACAGACGGCGACGCTTCAGCTGATCAACCCACAATGTCACAGAATAGTTTACCCGAAAACCACCCGCATGTTGCCAATGGACTACAGCGAAGTAAACAACAACATTTATTTCTGTTGGGTGAATGAAAGGGCCATTTTTAAGCATGTACCCCATTCCATCCTTGTACTTCTGAATGAGCTGTTGCTTTTCCTCCTTCTCTTCCACCCAGTATTCACTTGGTATGACAAAGTTGGATGTGATTCGACACTCTGGGCAGGACCTGATGAGCAGACATTCATTCATCACAATCCCAAACTTTTACTGCAGACACAAAAGCACAAAATCTGTTTAGGAGGAAGAGGAACGACTGCAACTCAGGCAAGCGAACAGTCGCACAGTAACCGTGTGATTTTACGAGCTCCTCCCTGAAGTCTCTCTCATTGAGAGGTGGTTTGATTACTTTATGATCTTGTTCTCGAACTGTTTGGCGCTCCTCCACTTCCTGATGCACTTCAGACAGTAACAGTGGCTGCAGTTGGACAGGATGCCGAAGCGTCGCTCGCTCGGGTTGCTTTTCTCGAACACCACCTCCATACACACGCCGCACATCATGTCTTTACTGCGCTGGACGGCAAATGAGATCTCCATGTCCTTCTCATGAGCCTCCATGCAGGCCTGCCATTCACAAAACAGATCATTCTTAAAGTCACAGTGCACTTAAAAAGTGACAATGTAACAAATGTACTAGTCACTCTTTTCCCACATAATTAAAGAGAGTTCATCCAAAAATCTCAATTCTTCCATCATTCACTCTCCCTCATGTCATTTCAAAATCTGTGTGACTTTATTGCTTTTGAGGAACACAAAATTATATTCTCAAGTACGCTGATAACCAAACAACAGTGACACCTATTGACTGCCACTGTCTGGACACAAAAGCACTGAGAGGTTTCTCGAAACATCTTTTGTGTTTCACAGAAGATCTTTAGGTGTTTAATCCAGAACTGTATAACTCACTCTGATGTGTTGTGAGCGCTGAGAGCTGTCGGATGGGTGAAGCACCTGTAGACCACACATGTCACAAATATCGCCATGGAGATAAGCACAGTTAACACCATAGCGACACTCGCCAACGGCGGCATACGGGCACAGCTGCTTCTTCATTTCTCTGTTAGCTAGTTCTTTCTCATACTCGTTCTCAATGAGAGGACCCGACCCGTCAAACAGCACTGGATCAGCTGAGAGAACCAAAAGAACAATGTTAGGATCTACAGTGTCACAGTGTCTACAATCACAGTGTCTGATTGTACGTTTAGAGTGACAGGACACAATCCCAGCCAATCAGAAGAAGCTGGATGTTTAACCTACAGTCACATGAAGACAGTTAGGACAAAAACTCAAAATAAAATGACAGCGATATTATTACCAACTGTAACAAAGATAACGGCACTAAATCACAGAACACGATTCACAGATCCGTTACTGAAATGGCTCTTACAACGTGAGGCATAAATTATCTGTACGAGAAACAAAAAAAATAGATTTATTCACATAGTTGTCAGTGGTCAGCCTGAAGCATCATCCTTTCTATAGAGACGGTTTACTGAATAGACTTCAGTAAACCCTGAGGAGAAAACATCTGCTAATATAAACAGCAGCAGTAATCCTCCAGCGGTTTGCTGATGATTCAATGTGGGTCAGTGAGAACAGGGGAGCAATAAGGTGCTACTGCAGAACCCAAGTAGTGTTTGTGTGCAGGCCCGAGTTTTAGGCACAGGTCCAAATCTTCCTGCAGCACTTGAAAACAGACTGTTCCCTCTCTGAATGATGATTGGACGAATCGTGTCTTATTTAAAAGGCTGTCAGACAATCAGAGTCAGACAATCCAAATGTACTCTGGACGTTTTTTTAAAATTTGATTAAGAAATATGTTTCAGAAAATACAAATCAGCCACTTTGGTTTGTACATACATAAAAAGCATGTGGCCAAGATTCTTTTTCTTCTTATTATTATTATGAGAGAATAAACAGTACAGAAAGACAGCCTCATATTATTAAGCACAATACAAATTTGTAACTGTTCAAACATGTAAAACAGAGTGAAATGACACATCTAACTGTATTTACTGCTGCTGTTGATGTTTCAACGCTATTCCACTGGCGTCATGTGATTAAACAGACACACAAGGTTGATAGTGATGACAGATCTCTGTTACACTCACCCCTCCCGCAGTACGGCTGTCCCGGAACAAACTCAGCAGCGTTCACCCAGTCCACTGCCCCCACACTGTGGGGCTTCTCCAGGGTGCCGGGTGTGCTGCCTGACCCATCAGACGCTGGATCAAAACCAGTGCCGGCGAAGGGAGCAGTGGACTCGGAACACGGGGCTTCAGTCTGCTTCGCTGGTTTAGTATGTTCAAATCTGAGACAATATTAAACATAATGACAATAATGTATAAAGTTACAGGTAAAATCTGAATCTACACAGTGTGTTTGGAGTGACAGCTTCTAAATAAATATCTGTGTTTTTCATATATTAAAGCTGTTTTGATGTTTCTCTGCTGTAGGTGTCGATATGTGCTTTCCACTGGTGATCACGTGACAGTCACAAACATCCAGTGTGGTTACCATGGTGAGTACATGTCTCGTTCACACTGATAAGACACTAACAGAAGTGATGTCACACTCTGAGGACCTCAGACGACAGTGTGTATGAGAACGGTCTGTGATGTTGTGCAGCTGAACCTCAGGAAATGTTTCTGATAAACTCATCATGAATCATCAATCACTGTTCATGAATGCAGAGGTAGATTTTTATTCTGAGTTTTCACATTTCATGATTGTTTATATTGTCTCCTTTTGTAAAAGACACAAAGACATGACTATTGTGGTTTACATTCTGTACATTTTGTTTGTCTTTAAATTACATTTAACATAGACGCTGTAGTATAAATTGTTATCAGTTTATATAATGCAAACAAAACAACAACACAACATTTACAGAGGAAAATGTAACAAGAAACCAAATGTGTATTTATATTTGAAAACAAAGAAACTGTGCGAGCCACAAAATACATACCATTGTTTATGACAGCTAATATTTTAGCATAATAAGCTGTTGGGGTTATCTGGCTGTCTGGAGGGACACAAAGCAGCAGGAATTCATAATAAAGAATACATGAAGACTCTTTCTCTGGTCACTAAATGAAGCTGGACAGCCCATAATCCCTCCATCCCCCAACAATTCTGCAGTACAGCCTCATACAGGCACAATAGCTGAACTGCATCTCTTGTACAACACTGTCATACTAAGACATTCTCGTACTGCTGTTCTGTGCTGGCAGTTACTATGGCGATGCACTTGCCCGCAAACACACGAGACAAACACAGACTGCAATGTGTGACTCGCAGGATCATTTATACACTGCATCCCAAAGCTGTCCCTGTTTGTAACAGTCACAGGCCATTTCATTTTCACTGTATGTCACCTATAGATCTATACATCCCAGGAAATGTCAACATTAATCATACCAAGCCGTTTGATGTTACTGTATATAAAACAGTGTGTGGCAAGTAAGAAAACTGCGTGTCTCGGGTGTCACAAGAGATGATGCAACACACAACACAACACTTCCTAGAAACCTCGCCGCAGCTATGTTTACACACCCTCTTGCGATACAGTCCCAAACACAGACATGCAGATTATAGAATTATATATGCAGATGATAGATTATATATACCTTTATACATCTAGTCAAGAGATGTTCAGACAAACTCTGGTCCTAACGCAACAACAACCTTGTTTCAACGTCTTACCTACAGCGGTCCCCATACGTACAGCATCCTTTCTGGAAGAACCTGCAGGTCATGGTCGGCTTACAGCTGCTGAGGTCGTGCATGTATCGACAGTTGTCGCCCTCTTTGCACAGGCCGTGCATGAAATACCTACAAATGAAGCAGATTGTTTCGACAGGTTAGAGAATTGCCATGACAACACTCACTAAACAAACACACCTGCACTAAACAGCTTATACAACTCTGTAGACCTGAACTAAATAACAAAGATGGGCACAGACACCTTTGCTGTCAGCCATAAGATCATAATTGATATTCATGTCACTAAAACACAAGCATAATAATAAGCAACTAATAAACAGTCTGTAATTATTCATGGAGCACCACCCCTGTCATTTAGAGAAAGCAACATAATTCAAATAACCCTTTATAAGGACATGTTATATCTGACACCAGTCTGCAAACATTACATGAGTTTCCAGGCGCAGATGAGATACACGGATAATAAGACTCGCTTCCGTAAACCTGGTGCTGTCAGCCGGACGCTTTATGTAGGTGCTGCTGCGGATGTTGCAGAGGCAGAAACACGCAGAGAGAAGAAGAGACGATCGGAAGCATCAACCGCAGCGGGACTGATCGCTGATCAGTGCATTACAACAACAAACACATCCACTTCAGCACCAAGACAGCAGCGCTGCCTCGCCGTCGACGGTCATCGGACGGCCGCCTGCGCTTCGTGTCTGTCGCCATCTGACAGCGACATTTCTTTCACTGACCTGCAGGTTACGTGTCTGGTCCAGCCGCCGGTCACCGCGGACGCCGCCGCTGCCTCCGCCATTGCTGTTTATGTCGAACCACGGCACCCGGATCTTCCGGATAGCGGCCGCTTCGCGCTCGGCTGTTTTCGGGAAGCCGAAGACGAGGGACAAGCTCGAATTAAAAGCCAAACAAACAAATAACATTTAGGCAACATTTAGGATACACATGCCTGTAACTGATAAGAAATTAAGCATTACAGATATTCTGCTGTAATCCTCGAGCTGTTCTGCAGACAGCGAACTAAAGCAAGAGTCTGCAGATATTGTTAACATGTTATGTATGAGGTCCGCTTATTACATTTGAAAATAATATCACAATCATATAAATAAAACGTTCATCTTATGTGTTTTATGAACCAATACAGAACAAATAAAATGAGTCTTATTCGCTTTCTCATATAAGTCTTAAAAAACGGAATGGCTGAAAAACTTGGTCTTTGTCTCTATCTACTGGTGAACTACAGAAGTGGTATTACTTTGTATCGGTAAATAACATTTTTCACTTTTAGTCCTTTGATTGGACTAAATGCTTAACCAATAATATCGATATCATTCATATATTAAGCTACTTATATTAACAGGTAGTATTAACCTATAATTAAGAGTTATTATATAGAGTACCAAACAATACATTACCCATAAACGCGCAATGCCTTCATCATCTGCGCATGCGCTGGAAAGTCACTACTTGACGCGCCCCCTGTCTGTTTCAATGTAAGATGGTGGAGAAGAGTTAGTGCCGCTCGACAGAGGCAATAAGGAAAAGACTCGCTGTTTGCCATTAAACCACACAGGGGCAGGAAAACCCACCCGGGGGAAATTTGTGTGCACCGCTTTTGTCAGTCGTGCAGTGTTCACGTGTATCTGCTGTGAATCTGTCTTTACACAGACAGGGTGAGTAGCCCGCAGGCCTGTCTTCTCTAACGCCTTCACATGTTCAGCTGCTTTTACCTCCCCTCACGCTTTCATAACAAATGACATCCGTCTTTCACCATTAAACTTTGTTTTGGTGTGAAGGTGTCTGTGTGTCTGTCCGGTTTATCTGTCACTTTGCGCGCTCTGACAGCGTCACGTTAGCCGTCCCGCTAGCGCACTAGCAGTTAGCCGCGTTTGACCGGCTTTTGATAAAACTCACGGATATTAACTCACGGTTTGTCAAACGATGACTCATTATTTGTTGTTCAGACTTTGAGACGGGGTGTAGTAAGTGTACACGTGTGTTACAGGTGGTTTGGGCCGTTTTAATAACTTCCATATGTGTTCGTTTGGCAGGTACACTTCACACTTCAGTTTTGTGAGTGTGTGTGTGTGTGTGTACTGGGGGGATTTTCTTTAAATGTAAGTGGAAAAGTGCTCTTAATTTGTCCTCTGATCATCGTCAGATTTACTTTACAGCAGTGGGGTTTAGTTTAAGCATGAAAATAAAGACAGATCGTTTAATTTAGGTATGTAATGTACAGTTAAAAGAGTTAATATTGCTGCCATTGTTATGGTCAACACACTTTAATTCAGTGTATGATAGAGCAGAGCACTGACATTAGGATCCTGCTGCTAAATTTGATAGAGGAAATGTGTGTTTTAACAAAGAACATGAGCAGAAAAAGGCAGATTGTCCCTAGATACGTGTTTCGGGAATATTTCAGGAATCGACAGTTACTGTTGTGACAGTTTTAATACAGTTTTGTCAGTCGTGGTCTGTGTAGTTTTGTCTTCAGATGTGAGCATTATGTTCATACTTTGGTTTGACAGTCTTTTGGACTTTGTGTCTAGACAGATTTTATTAACCAGAGTTTTAATCCTCATTTTAGGGTCATATCTCATGCTGCACATTCTTATAATGAGGAAAATCAGCTTGCACTGGTGTTTGGGAATTACATCAGATGTTGGCAGGGAAGTTTAAGCCCTCTGGACTGAAGGAAGAGCTGTAAGTCAGTGTCCAGTGCCCTGTCACACAGCCAGACACAATGTAGTGACACAATCTCCTGCCACGGGTCTCTGCTGGTGTGCTTGACCCTGTTTTGAGAAGACATCTGCTGTGGTGTTGAGTGTCATAGGAATTCTTTTGTTTGTAACGTTGCCTCATAAAGTGTAACTGCTTCTGTATGTTCTAGCTGTGCATTGTTTTATTTAAAAAATTCTGTATTGAGCTAAGAACATCTGTAAGCCTTTAGTTTTCACAACTGAAATATTTAAGCTGGTTTCATGTCTTGACTTTCATGTGTCTATGAGAAATCGGGGTGTACTTTCATTCTAATAATGTGCTATAGATGATAGACATGTCAATAATGTCAGCACACTGCATGCAGAGAATGAGTGTGCTCTGTCAAGCATAGAATCTGTTTTATCAACATTTCTAAAATAATTCTGAAAGACATTCTGTCTAACATCATAACAGTGTGTTGTTGATCATTTGTTTGTAGCTGCATTTAAAAATCTCTTTTCTTGCTGCTAGAAGATGGCAAATGAACTGTATGTTCACTTACTTGCAGGTTTTTGTGATTTTTGTTGAAACGTTGCGGTTTGTATTGTGTCAGATAATTATTTTCGTCCCTGATGGCCCCCTGCACAGAGGACCCTGCAGGCTGTGCTTTTAAAGTTTAGCTCCCATGATTCGGCACACTGGGTTAATGTGTACCACCATCAAAACTCACTCACACTGGTTAAGCTTACATCATTTGATCTCCACTTTCCCAGCACATCGTTTAAAGGTTTAAAAGGCAAATGTTTGTCCTTAGCAAACGTTTTTGTTTGTCTGTCTGATCAGAGGAGATGTGTTTCCGGCTTAGCTGGTTAGAGCAATCAGTCTCATTTCAGTTGAGTTCAATCCGGTTTAAGTTGCATTTACACTGAAAGTGAATTAAAATCAGAATTTATCACATTGTGTCATTTGTTAACATTAGCTCAAACGAGTGAAATGTCCAAGCTCTGTATGTTTTTTCCCTTTAATGCTTAATGTATATGTCCTGAGTTCAAAGTTAATCTTTGACTTTAATTGCCCGTTTTATATGATGTTCATAATATTATGCATCGCTCCTCCAGGCAGGATGTGTGATGTTTAAAGGCAGGAGATTCAAACCATGTTCTGTTTGAGTTTGTGTTATAATCGTTGTGCTGGGGTCAATCTCTTTTCCAGAAGTGATGCCTAAATGTTTATTATGCAGCATCTCCAGCAGGGGTGAGCAGAAGTCTTTCATTCCCAGAGCTGATATCCACTCTGTTGGGAAGACATTCCATCCCCTGTGACAGTGGGAATCTGTCACAGGGAGATCTGTCTGGTGTCTGCAGAAACTGGGGGGACTGGCCCCTCCTGCTGTAGTCTGTCAGCCCTGGGTGGGGTATTTTTAGACAGCTCTCTATCCCTCTGTCTCCTTATGTCCACCTCACCACCCCATGTCCCTTCTTCACACCCCTGCTGCTTGTCTTACTAACTGAGTGACCATCCATCCAGCCCCTCTGATCAAATCTGGACAGGCTGAAGTTGAGTTAGAAATCCCATGAAGAACAGCACCATGTCCAGCTGTGGCCACCATATGCTCAAACGACACGGGCTGTTATGCAACAGAGCAGATACATTGTGTGCTAGAAGCTTTGTGTTTACTTTTGTGTATTTTTGACTTGTTTTTCGCTCCTGTTCGGGAACTTTGTTCGGACTATTGTTTGATGATTAAACTCCAGCAGGAAGTGAATTCAGTTTTGTTTAAATGTGTAAGAAAATGTATGTAAATAAAGAATCAAGAAATCTGACTCATCACACACATCCTTAAGAAGGCATTCATCTGGTCCTCTCTTCCTCCTCAGCTCTCTCTCTCTCTCTGATCTGTGAGAACGCCCCCTCCTCTCTGCGTGCCGTGCAATGTCCCTCAGCCCTGAGGTGAAGGAGGACTCCATGGAGTGTCCACTGTGCATGGAGGCGCTGGAGATTGATGATGTGAACTTCTTCCCCTGCACGTGCGGTTATCAGATCTGTGGTTTCTGCTGGCATCGTATCCGCACAGATGAGAACGGCCTCTGTCCGGCCTGCAGGAAGGTAACTGACCGCTGAATCAGAGTTCTTGAGTACCCCTTCAACACTGTCTGTGCTCTCACTATGTGTGCTAGACTGTTATGCTAGACTGTTATGCTAGACTGTTATGCTAGACTGTTATGCTAGACTGTTATGCTAGACTGTTATGCTAGACTGTTATGCTAGACTGTT
>JAZGTJ010001348.1:7118-51578 GCA_036877575.1 Botia almorhae | reverse complement strand
CCTGAGCAGTGCCACAGACTGATCGACTCCATGCCACGCTGCATTGCTGCAGTAATTCAGGCAAAAGGAGCCCCAACTAAGTATTGAGTGCTGTACATGCTCAAACTTTTAATGTTCATACTTTTCAGTTGGCCAAGATTTCTAAAAATCCTTTCTTTGTATTGGTCTTAAGTTAATATTCTAATTTTCTGAGATACTAAATTTGGGGTTTTCATTAGTTGTCAGTTATAATCATCAAAATTAAAAGAAATAAACACTTGAAATATATCAGTCTGTGTGGAATAAATGTATACATTATACAAGTTTCACTTCTTAAATGGAATTCGTGAAATAAATCAACTTTTTGAAGATATTCTAATTATATGACCAGCACCTGTAGCTGCAAGCAGCAATTACAGGGTCAAGCCCAAAACGGGTATAGAGGAATATATATGCTGACATATCTTAAACAATTAAAACAGTTGATGGTGCTGTCACCATCATTTCTGAGGTGAATAAGATTTAAAGTTGTAAGGATTCAGCCCTTAAGTCCTATCAATCAAAGAGCTTTTAATAACTTTCTGTTATAAGTGTCTCTACATGGTATATAACAAATCTCAAACACATCGGACACATTTTGCAAGAGGAGTTTGAAAAAGTAGGTTCTAAATAAAATTCAATATTCAGAAAGGAATCATGGTAGAATATGGCAAATTTGGTATCGTAGGACCCAGAATAAGCCAACAAATCTGATGACAAATTACAATATGCTGCATTTTCCTAAACTGGGTTATATCTCTTGACCATAGGTCCTCTCAGAGCATGACCTCAATGAACAATACCAAGTTTCAATAAAAACATGTTAATGCGCTTGTAAAATACAGCATTTTATGACAAAATTCAAAATGGCCGGCACACAAAATGGCAGACCAGGAAAACTGGATATTGTTCAACCCAGCATGCCTCAAGGCATTCAAACATTGTAAGCAAAACTAGCCCCATCTCAGCACTAGTAGGTGGCGCTGTGACAAAACTGTACCCCCATGTCATGCCCATGATGACATATACCAAGTTTAGGGTCAATACACAAAATCCATGTGAAAATATAGTCTCTCATCCATTTTTGAGTTATCTTTGTCGAATGTTTGCGCATTATTTGAGAATAGTTGGGTCTATCCAAAAAACTTCCAGTAACTTTTTGTCATGGGAGTTTTTTTAGATGCTACAAACCAAAGTGTGCAGATTAAACAAACGTCCTATAGGGACTTTGAAAAAGTCGTTTTTTTTTTATTCAAAAGGGCCAAAAAACTTTGCCTGAAAATTACATCATAGGGTACGTTGGAATCAGCATGAAACAAGGAAGAAATTTGATTGGCTGTTGATGGCTATGTTTTTTTATGTATCCAAGTGAAATTATATGTTAGGACAGCCGCCAAAGATGTATACCAATTTTTCTACCAACTTCATCAAGCATACGTTTATACATATTAACACATTTTATTTCATTTTTGCTCATTTATTAAGCATCTATGTTAATATGTTCACTACAAACAAAACTGGATCAAGGCAATTGAGCAATCAGTGGGGACTCCCACCTCATCATCATTATGACAATGGTTCATGATGATGTCACAGTTCGTTGGATAATCATGCAAAACTGCTCAAACACTCAACCAACAGGTGGCGTTGGTTGGAGTGCAAACTAGTCTTTAAAACACAAAACATTTATGTAATCTCTTGTAAATGGTGTTTAAAATTATTAGCATGCCTCACTGTGACATCTTGTCAACTACCCAGATGTGCTTCTAGACTATGTACAACTAAATAGGCAAAATTTCTCATTCAGCATCTACTTTACAAACATTACAAAAATATGTGCTGCTAAAAAAACCAAACCATCTATTTTAAGTCTTTAAAGTAGTGAAGTACACAGTAGGGCAGCATTACCTTCACAGTGCAGTCTTTGGAACAGGAGGAGAAGCAGTGTCCACGGTGCGAGAAGGCTAGATGCAAGACCTGATCATGATGTTCCTTTAAAGTCTGAACCTCCACACAGGGGATGCAGTCATATAGTCGCTTGAACTCCCTGTACCATGACACAGCCGCTACATGTATACAGGAAATGCATAAGTACTTTTACAGAGTGGGTCACAGTTCTTTAGTAGTAACAGAAAGTTTACATTTATGCATTTGGCAGACACTCCAAAGTTTCAGTGCATTTATGGTCCTACAGCATATGTGTTTAATTCAAGTGTTCCCTGGAATTCAAAGCCATAAATGTATTGTTTGTTCTTGTAAGAACAGAAATGTAATGCACAAGTCCCATTTTTTAAATTGTCTGTAGAGAGGGGTACATTTGATATATGTTAATCAAAGCTTAGTTACAGCCCGGCTGCAGTACCTGGGTGGCGTGGCACAGAGCGCGGGATGCGATAGTAGGTGTAAAAAAGCTCCTTCCAGAGAAATTCATCCCGGGACACAGCAAACCACTGATGGCAAGTGAGCCCTGCACTCAGCACTGCCCTATGAGGAAGATGCAAGAAGATCTCTAGCACCAGGCTGTCCGGCAAGCCAGAGCCACTTGCCATCCTAACATCCTAAGAAAGCAGAACATCTAATCAACATCTTACATGATACACAGAGTGCTGCCACAGGAATGTAACAGCATAATGCATTCCTGGATGTTAATAATTCTTTCATAAAGCCAAAGCAAAAATAAATGTTGTAATGAAAACTGAGATGAAAATGTGTATAAAAGCCTTGATCCTGTTAAACTTGCTTCACAGATTTATCCTTATATTTAGGATTAATCACATATACAAGTGAAAACCGTACAACAGGTCAACAGCACACATACAATATATAAATAGTAACTTAGTCACTCTTGTGGAATCTGTATTTATAGCTGTAGTTAAAACTTTTAATTTAATTGCATTCATTTCATGATTTATTGATATTTGGACGGATTTATACTGTTAATTACATGACTTGATAAGATCTTATACATAAATGTGAATTAATGAGTACAATTACCCTATCAGTGCTAAATGTTATGATAAAAATGCTAAAATACCATTAATGTTATTTTTAAGGATCCACCAGTAAAGAAATCTGGATCAACCAATATAATCCCTATACAATATAGTGTTCTGCCTTTTTTTTTAATATATTTTAGGCTTTATTAAAATATTTAACTTAATTTTATTAGCATTTACACTAAAGACCTACTCTAAAATTAAGTACATTTAGGCACCAAAGCAAAAATAATATTTAATAGTAAGTAAACCTGTACTGCTTTCTAATGCCATGCTTAAAAATAAACATACTAAAGTTTCTTAAATCTATAATCTAATATCAGCCATCAAATAATCAGACAAACAATAAATCAAATATGTCATAAATGTCATTATTGTACTATATTTTAGTGTATGAGGGATGCACTGAATTTTGTGCAACCCTAACAGTTTTATTGTGTTGTAGCAAATATCTGTTGTAGCAGAAATCTGATTGTAAATGACATTCAGTTAAAGCTGCAATTTACAATTTTATTTGATGCCAACAAAATCAGCCATCAAAACATTACAGTACAATCGACAGATAACTGTTAAGACTATTTTAAACACAGACAGAGAAATATGAATTGAAATATGAATAAAATATGAATTTGTTGGCAGTGTTTGACTTTAAATGTTTCACTATTCACTATGTACCCTCCAGTGGGCAAAATAAGGAACAGTCCTCATCTGGAAGCTGAAATGATTGATCATTAAAAATTGGCAGTCATTTCATCAAAAAATGGCTAAAACTTAGCATGTTAGGTCAGAATGTTTTGTTTTCCACTTAGGAAAAGGTTTGTGAACCTGAACATTTGTGTACACAAGATATAGGCATTTTAGTCATGATGGGCCACACCAGACAAATATAATAATCATATCTGCTAAACAATCAATACATAAACAAAACTTTGATAACTTGATAACTAGTCTTGAGGGTCTGGGGATAATGCATGCCAAGTGTCATGCAAATTGGGCGAATGGCTGAAACGAAAAGTAATTCCTTTAAAAATGGAGAACTGTGGAAAAATTCATGTAAAAATTAGATATACACTAATTAACTTCTGACATTAAAGTCTTTCTGTTGTAGTGCTTCCATGAAAAGAAAAATTCTGACATGCTTTTAAGAATTAAAAGAAGTTAAACTTAAAGTTTTGTTAAGCTTGGAGTTTGCGTTTAGATAATATTGGCCAATTTGTGAAAATAGGCCACACCCATTAAATTTCATTGGCTTATATCTTTTAAATTCACAAATGTATATTCTTTAAAACTGTTCCTCGATTGTTGGTATTTAAGAGGAATGTTTCATATATCTAAAGTCATTGAAAGATACACATTCTTCCAAAGCAAGGTATTTGTATTCCTTATTAAAAGACTTCCTAAATTTTTTTTAAAAATTAAAAGGCTAAAAGATTTCCACACCCTTTTGTCTTCCTTCTCTCGCTTGCTTTCTTTGTATCTAAATTATTGTTTGTTGTGTAGCATGTGATGTACAAAAAATTGTAAGGTAATCTCAGTCTTACGGTTAGTAATCACTTTAAGACAGCATTTATTGTTTAAAAAATAAAAAAATTAAAATGGCTAATGGAAAGTAGCATTGACTATGATACATGTGGTATTGCAGGACTCTGCATAGAATATAAAGCATATAGTCACATGACAATATGGCTTTTCACTTGAATGTTATAAGCATTAAAATGAATGCTTATCATTTTAAATGCCTCAGACTTTGCATATGCACTCCCAACTCAATCCTGGTGAACCATACCAAGTTTCGTAACAATTTGTAATTGCGTTTCATTAATTCTGCATTTTACGATAAAATTTAAAGTAGTCAATACCCAAAATGGTCGACCATGGAACGCTGGATATCATTTGACTTGGCATGCCTCTAAATCTATTTAAAGACCACTATGATGATTTTAGACCATATTTAAAAACAATTTGTATCTCTGGACCAGTAGGTGGCGCTATGACGAAACAGTGCATGCTACCTCAGATTAAGGCCACTTACAATGTTAAGTGTTAAAACACAAAAGCGTTGCTATGAAACAGCCTCATATCTCTTTTTGCATGTTAGTCGAAAAATTAATAACTGCAGTATGCGAAAACGGTATGAGCTATCAACACGAATTACATACTGTTTTGTCATGGGTGGCTCTAGATGCCACATACAAAATTTCGTGCAAATCAGACAGACAGTGTAGGAGTTCGAAAAAGTAGGTTTATCAAAAATTTTAAATGGCGGAAACATTTTAATGACAAAAAATGAAGTCATAGTCATGAGTTTTACTCAGCATGAGCCAATTACAGAAAAAAATTGTTTCTAGGGCGACTCAAAAATAATGACCACACACGAGTGAAAAATGGAACTGTTGATGGCGCTACAGAGTTTGGGGTAGACACCAAATTTGATATGGTAACATTTCAGAACGTTCTCCATCTGTGTGCCAAATTTTAAACGTTTTACTAAACAGTTCTATGTGCTGCCACTGACAAAAAAGCGGAAGACGACGAAGAAACTAACAATAACAATAGCGGTCTTCGTGCTTGGATCCCTAATAAGAAAATCCTTACGAAAACAATAGGGTTCCAGCACTTCGTGCTTGGACCCCTATAAAGAAAGTACAGTGTGAACTTAACAAAATACTGGCTGATATGACACTGCTGTTATTAAAGTTATTTTTCTTTAGTAGCTGATGCAGCTAACAATCCAAAGCTAAGCGTTATCAGCGTTCACAATAAACGTGTAAACGTGTTAAAAAGACTGTGACACTATAAGGCAGATAAGTATTTAATCCAGTTTTACATTACCTGCCAAACGCCACAACTTGTGGAATGAAAAGTAAGTTAAAGTGACGGGAAATACACCATCCTTAATTTGGTTTAGCTCCGATACAACAACTAGCACAATCTCTAGTCTACAATAATCAAACCCCGATGTAATATGTGATTTGCTGGAAAGCTTAATCGATCACAGAAAAGAGATAGCAGGCGTGTCATAGGATTTCCGTTTAACAGAACAGAAAAGAACGTTTGAGTGATGTGGTAAAGACAGGTAGTTATGTTACTATGATTGATTATGAAAGTTAAAATTAATACGAGAATACTAGCTTCCTAACATTGCATTTGTTTCTCTGTTTAGTTACTAGAAACCTTTACTTACGTTACTTTAACTTAATGGGCCAAATAGTCATACTAGTTTATATCACTTTATATGTGCAACCACAAAATGGACTAAAGAAAATAAACCTAGACAAAGAATTATTTTTCTGTTGGAAACACAAATCATTACTTGAAACCAATTTTATGGGATCATGGGATCAAATAAGATCATATTACATATAGTATCCTACAGTATTGTTTGATCTTTATTTGACTTACAATATTGTACATTGTATATCTTTATCAGTAATCTATAGTATTGGATTAAATCCATTTTAAGTCCTACAAAGATTTATTTTATTGGTGATATGCTGTATGCTGAGATCTAGTTTATATTGACAAAAATTCAAATGTAAAAAATTTCCATAAACATTCCCTCAATTTTGTTGACTAGCGAGAAATAAGAAAAATAGAAAAAAAGTGTCCAAAAAATTAAAGAGGCAACAGTGACATATATTCCTTTGATTATACTAATTCTGGGGCTGACATATAAATAGAAGTTAAAACTATCTATCTGTCTATATAAAACATACAATAATATGTAACAATATAATGTATTGTGTTTTTGGGGTTTTCATATCTGGCCAAGGCTTGTGCCATGTTTTACCACTTCGAAAAGAGTCTGAAACACAGTGAGACATAGCAAAATAACACAAATAATTTTTTTGAAAATATTTTATCCACTTTTAGGGAATAAAGCACTGATAATAATGAGTCTAATGATGAACTGCCTGTAAACTCTATGAAGGGGACGGGCATTTTTGAAAACCAGCTCAGTCCAAAAAAAAGCTAACATAAATACAAACATTGTTCTTATATTATTCCTATAATAAACAAATACTTTTCAAACATGACTCTAGCTTTATTCTCATTTTATCAAAACAATATGTAGATTAATGTCAGCAAACACTGTAATGCTTATCATGAAGACAACAACAGGGCAGTACATAAAATTGAGAACTAAAGAGCTGTAATAATAAACTTGAGGTCCATTTTCAGTGGTTTTGCAAAGATGTAAACAAATGAGAACAGATTTGTGGTGTACAAAACACAAATTACTAAATATCCAAAAATTTAAGTCATTATAAAGTCACTAATCATCTTAATCATAATTTGAGAACTAATATACTATAGCTTTTATTTTAGATTCTAAGAATCAGCAACATCAGACTGAACATGAGCTAGTAGATGCATATTTTGAAGGCTTGTAGAGGCCATGGTTATTCACACAAATTAATAAATTTTTACTCTGATAACCATGTGAGCAGTTGTGGAGTGTAGTAGGTGATAATGATGTCAGCTCCTGAAAGACAGAGTGTAAATATAAAAAAGTGGAAAGAGACATTTAATACCATCTGTATTAATGCATTAGGTGACACCATGTCAAAGACACTAAGATGCTACCAAAACTTGACAATCATTCATTTTCAAAGAAAATGAAAGGTCATTACAAAGCGAGACATCATTTTCTCACCTGCTCGACGGAAGGCAGTCATAGACTCCATCACTGCGGTCCGCAGGTCAAAAGCTCCAGCTTGAGCTCCATGCCATAACATGGCAAACTCACCAGACACATTATACACTGCCAGCGGATGAGTAGAATGCTAATGAGACAAAGAGAACAGTGTGGTATTAAGTGTGCTTTTTCATTTTTAATTTACAACACTGCACATGCATTTACAACAACACACAAACACGTATGCTAAAATATATACAAATTGTATTTGTATTGTATTTGAACAGCTACAATTGTCAGGAAACCATAACAGAAATGTTATGCTTTTGTTGCTGCTTGTTTAACATGCAAAAAGCTAAGGTAATCACAAGGGGCAGCTAATAGCATAGTTTGTCTCCAAAAACAGATTTAGACTGGGCAGCATCCATTTTAAATGTTGTGAAAATGTACTACTCAAAGACATTTTAAAATGGCCCATAATAGCAGGAGGCAAATTCACTGTAGCTCAGATTATTTTAAAAAATTATCCAGAGGAGAAATGCACTTCAATATTTGTAGACTATATCGCTATTACTACAGTGACAATTACTATATTACCTACCTTATTCTTTACCTCCCTCACAATATCAAGGTAAGGTAATCCAGGTTTCACCATCAGCATATCCGCACCCTCTTTCACATCACGGTCCTACAGCAATAATGATAATAATAATACTACATTGTACTTTATTAAAACTATATTCTTTGCTCAATAAACAGCACCTACATGCATACTAAATTAATATAAGATTATTATCTCTTAAGGTTCATAAATGTTCTATCAAATGTTACCAAATTTGACATAAAATATCTATAGAGATACAACAAACTGTGAGTCAGAGACATGGAGACACTGCAAGGTTTCTGTAAACACCCTTATCTGACATTGGTTATTAGACAAATAGACAGTCTCACCCCAAACTCATGCTTTAGGTTGAGTCATTGTTGCTGTCAGGCTGATATCAGGATGCTCACACAAATCACAGCAATGGTTTAACAGAGCAACAGTGTTTAAAAGAAGTAAAACTACACATGGATTACAAATGTTTCCTGCAACTTAAGATGGGATAGGAAAAAGTATAGAGAACCGACTTTTTTGGAAAGGGTAGGGGTAATTAGCTAATGAAAACTATTAATGACAAGTGCACTATAAACAGTGTAATTCTCTTACACAGGCCCGCAGTGCTAGTCCTCTGGCACCAGGGGGCAGCTGATAGCATCGTCTGTCTCCAAAAGCAGGTTTAGACTGGGCAGCATCCCTTTTAAATGCAAGAAAAATTGACTACTTAAAGACTCAAAATCTCATTTAAGTTTACAATAAATAAAGCTCTGCTGGTGTTCCTTTTAGAATATTACAAGAACAAAGGACTAATATCACTATTGTACCATTCTAAAGGATCCATAATAATTGTCCAGTACCTGAATGGCCCATAGTAGCACGAGGCAAATTTAGCACTATAGCTTAGAACTGACACCTAATAAGAGAGATATAAAGATTGAGATGCTTAACTTGTCTATTTTGTCATAATACACAGTCTATTTTGCTCAAATGTGTCAACCTTGTTTCCAAGATCATTAGAGATGAGGGCTTGCTTAATGGATGCTATACGGCCATCCATCATATCTGAAGGAGCGATGATGTGACAGCCTGGGGAGAAAAAGTAATCTGCTGTTAGACTGTAGACCTATTGTTTGCCAAGTCATGTCAAGTTTCCTTTCTGTCAATCACTCAACATTGTGTCAGTGACGACACTAGGGGTTTGTTCTTAGGAAGACAATCACCTCTGACCTTTGTAAAAATAGCCAATGAAAATTGGCAAGTGGAATTTGCATGCCAGTTTCCACCAGGATATCTGGGTATATAAGCGGGCTGGCGTGTAACACTCACTCAGATTCTTTTCTTTAGAGTCGCAGATGCTGCAATCCTGACACCTCTTTCAGATAAGTAATCTTTATGCTGTGTTTTTATGGTGTATTCAGTGGTAGTTTTGCCTTGTTTCGTACTTACTAAACTTCCCCTGGGCACTACAGAAGGTCAGCTACAGAGCCTAAAAGAACTATACTCTTTCTTTTTCTCTAAAAGAGCTTTTTTTAGAGCAGTACAGCATCTTTAAAGATTGCTTTCCATCCCTGTGGTACTGGATGTGGCGTTCTCCCTCAGTCGGTCACGATTTGTGTGAGTGTCTTGGGCTCGAGCTTGCTCAAGCGCCTTTTGTGGATGGTTCATGTTCTCATTGCAAGAATATGATCATGGAAACATTGCGGTTGCAGCTTGCTTGCTTCACTCAGAAGCAGGTGTCTTCCCATTTCCCTTCTCGGAACCTCTATAAGGAACAGATTGGTAAGTGCCGGGGGCCGATACGGGGATATGCTGGGAGATAATCCGCTGGGTCCGTCCCCACTGACCTTCCTGCCCTCGAAATGCTCATTCACACCCGTCGAGTTCTCAGGCACAGTGGCTGATCATGGTTTGGGGCTTGTGAGGATGTTGCATCACAGCATCAGAGGGCGGGAGATCAGGAGGAGGTGGACATCGAACTAGTGGTGGTATCTCGGGCAGTGGCAGCCATAAGGCTCCTCTGAGCACTCACGGCTTGATGATTGGTGTCTAGGGTCCGGAGGTGGTGCCAAGCCTTGTCCCCCACCCAGTGCCTTTCTTGCTCGAGGTGCATGGTGATCATACGAAGTCCTGGAGTGCACTTTATGGGCTTGTCCACTCTCACTAACCTCGACGGCGGTGCGGCCAAGGGCCATGTTGAGATTCCCCAGGTGGAATCTGCAATCGCAGTACATCTGTGCCAGCAGAATGCTGCTACGTGGAGGAACCGACCTAGGCTCCTTTCAAACGTCTTTAAGTCTTTGGCGGCGAGGGCTTACTGGCCCCGGGACAGGGCACCTCTGCCCTCTAAACCATGGTGATCTTACAAGTCCATCAGGCCAAGGCTTTAAAGTACCTGCACAAGGATAGGTCTGACCTGGCTATAATGCAAGACCTGCGCACAACGACCGATCCAACAGCACTCGTCTTGGGTCGGACGATATCCACACTTAGGGTTAGGGAACACTCTGCTCTCGGGAGGAAGATGACTTGATGACTGGCCCACTTCCTAGACCCGCTGGGACTTCAGGTTAACTGGGAAAATAGCAAGCGCTTCCCGAGACAGAGCAACTCCTTTCTTCTTTCTTTCTTCTTTTTTCTTTTTTTCGGTTAGCATGACGGCTCGTCCGTGCTTGACAGGGCGCAGTCAGTGCTTGCCTGCCTACATTTGTTCAGGAACAGGTCAGCGGTCCCTCTAAAAATCTTTCAGAGGCTCCGGGGGCATATGGCTTCCTCAATGGTGGTAGTTCTGCTCAGAATGATACATATGAGACGCTCCAGCACTGGCTCCAGGGCCATGTCAACCTGCCAACCTGACTTTCTTATGGGCAGATGTTCCCCTAGGACAGGTGTCTAGACATGTACCACCGACGCTATAAACACGGACTGTGGTTCCATGTGCAACAAGTACATTGTCGGGGCTTTGGATAGGGCACCACCTGCGTTGGCACATAAGTTGCCTGGAACTGCTGGCAGTCCTGTTTGCCCTGTGGAGGTTCTTACATTTTTTCCAGGACAGACATGTGTTTGTCCGGCAGACAACACAGTGACAGTGGCCTATATCAACCACCAAGGTAGTGTGCGGTTCTGTGTAAGGTCAGGGAAGAGCAATACCAGGTTCTTTTGGTAACCCAGTTTTGGATCAACCAGATTTGATTCTCGCAGCTCATGCTCCAGACAGTGGCTCCCCCTGGCATATTTCCCTGAGCCAGGACCTTCTCACTCAGTGGCAGGGTACGCTTAGGTACCCCAGTCCAGACCTCTTAAATCTACATGTCTGGCCTGGGAACGTGACACGGAGGACTTAGCAAGTCTTTCACCTGCGGTGATCTATGCAGCTATATGCCTAGAAGTGGCATCTTTTCGTGGACTGGTGCTCCCCCTGTCAAGGGGGACAGAGTCAAGGATGACAGAGTCCCTTGGGACTCTGTCCCACTTCACTAGTGGAGTTGCATCCTCCTGGGCTCTGGCTCACTAGCAGACATGTGTAGAGCCTAGTAGGTTTTTTTTCACGTGGACCCGGTAGCGACCCATTTACTCCAGGGTAAATTAAACAGCAGCTGGGTGGGTGTATTGCTTGCTCCTGTGCTCTTTCCCTCCTTCGAGGTGATAATGTGCACTATTCCTGTCCTATTTATTGTCGAGCACAGAAGATGTCTTAAGGGTAATTTCTACCACATCTGGTGGAGAACTCAGGCCTGGTACTCTTGTCCATGGCCCTCATCGTAGGTAAGCCCGTATACCAGCGTTCTGTGCTCCATACGTGTGGATTTCCCAATCCTGAGTAACCCCATATGGTGTATAGTCCACAGGACAAATTCCCCTACAGTGAAACCCTGTCTCTTCCCCACTCTACCTCACTGATGAGTCTAGGCAACCTCTCAGAGGATAGGGGCATAAATTTACATTTATGCATTTGGCAGACGCTTTTATCCAAAGCGACTTACATTGCATTATAATATACATTATTTCTGAGTATGTGCAATCCCTTGGATCGAACCCATGACCTTGGCGTTGTTAACACCATGCTCTAACCACTGAGCAACAGGAAAGCCTAAGTAGCTTTCCCAACTTCTGCTCAGAAGCTGGCCACCGCTTAGGCCTTTTTGGTATGTGCCTGCTTCTGTCCATGCCAGGAGGCGCCTTACACCTAAGCTGGAAGGTTAAGAAGTAGATGAAGAATTCATGTCGCACGGCAGCTGTGACACTTTGTATAGGGACCCCTACTGTTGTTATCGAGACAACATCAAGTGACTGACAGAAAGAAAATGTCTCTGTTAAGTATGTAACCCTTGTTCCCCGATAGAGGGAATGAGACGTTGCATCCCTCATGCCACAGCACTGAACTGCAACTGTGAGTAGTGATGCATCTTCAACTCCTCAGCATAAAATTAAAGTGAGTGTTAAACATCAGCCCGCTTATATACCTGGATATTCGGGGTGGAAACTGGCATGCAAATTCTACTTGCTAATTTTCATTCATTTTTTACAAAGATCAAAGGCAACTGGGCTCCCAAGAACATCCCCTAGTGTCGTCATCAACACAACCTTATATATCCTCATATATCCTCATAACCTCATATATCCTCATGGATATATGAGGTTATCTGGTCTGAGGTCTGAAGCGCAGGTCTGCCAGTGTCGGAAATAACCCCTGTGTAGAACAGAGTCTGCTGGCTGTGTCATTGTCCTCTATCAGGGAACAAGACTTACATATGTAACAGAGACATTACATTTATTTATATAGCACTTCATACAATATTAATTGTTTTAAAGCAGCTTACAGAAAAGTTAATTAATTCTGAAAGTGCCTACAGAAATCGCATCAGTTACACCTATAGTTACAGTTATGTTTTACAGGACATGGTACAATCATAGTTAGTGTAATTGACTAAAGAAAGATGTAATTTACAGACTAACCTGCTCGAGCATAGGCCAGCGCTACTTCTGCCAACCTCATACAGCTTTCAGCATTATCCAGCGTTCCATCTTCACGCAGAATTCCTTAAGATGTTACATAGACAGTCACATCATATAACTTGGGTCTTTTTTTTGCCTGTTTTAATGTTGAAAGTGATGAAAATAGTGTTCCATTGTTTAGAAAAGGAAATCTCTCCTAAACAAGCACAAACAGGTCTCAAACAAAAACTGTAAGTATTAAAATCATTTAGTTATCGCAAACCATTGCAAAATGCATATTGCGATATGCAAAATTGCCTGTTAATTTCTGATAATTAACACACACAAACTGTTAATATTGAAATAAAGATATATCGAAATTAACTGATAATTTCCATATATCTTGCAGCCCTAGTAATAACAAGGTCTATAATCACACAAACAGATGAAGTGTAACTAACCACAGTGGCCATGAGATGTGTAGGGGCACAGGCACACATCACAGGCCAGCAATAAATCAGGAAATGTTGTTCTGAGTTTCTTTACAGCCAGCACTGCTGGAGTGTCATCTGTGTCAGCACCAGAGCCTCTCTCATCCTGGAAAAAGAGAAGGCAAGGAGCCAATATTAAAATATTAATTAAAAATATTAACTTCTTTGTAACTGACAAATTAAACATTGGTTGCAGTCTGACAGAAACTTTACTTCCCACCTTTTCGACTTTAGCAGGAACTCCAAAAATCAGCACACACTTCAGGCCTTTTTCCACCAGGGGGCGAAGTAAACCTTCTAGCTTATTAACTCCATATCTGAGATCAAGGGTAAACATGTCATTACATATGCAAAAATGTGCAGTATAAAATCATGCATACTGTGCTTGGTACCATATCCCACAATGCAATTTGCTCAACTTAAAGCTTTGTTTCTACTTTGATAAAAGAATTCCAAGTAACATCAGCAATGATCTGATTAATAATTTAAAATAATTTGATCAAAGAGTTAAGAAATTACACAAAAGTGGGGAAGCAAAAGTGTTTTAATTTCTGAGCTGCTACTTGATTAAACATCATGATGAGGTCATGTGACAACAATCGTGTAGTAGTTTACTTCTACATATTTACAGCATGTTTGCAAAATGTGTTATTTCACATACTTTTTAAAAAAGGATGAAGTACATTTGTGTACAGCACAGTATGATGTATAGTCCTCTATTTAGAACAGCCAACATGAAAAAATCAAATAACCAGAACATACTTTTTCTGCTTATACATAAATATTCTGTCACAAGAGGACTAACCCACCCAGTGACAAAATAAACAGATCCTTAGCTTATCATTGTGTTTTATGGGTTCTCTAGTTCCACCCTGAGTCTTATCTCAGACCTCCAGCCTGGCCCAGATATTATATGCAAACTTCATCTTTGTTAAATTAACCATTCACACATCTTACCCATTTCAAAAATGTTGATTTATTGGCCACAGTCTTTTATCTTTGATGGTAAGCAAAATATGTGTCAATCTCAAGCATTAAACTTTGTTATCAAAGTTAACTAAGTAGTTAACTATTTTGTTATTGAAAGGAAATACAGTATAAACTAAAACAACACACCAACATTTGGTGCCAAATTACCTTGTTCTTACCAAGTGACACCTTCATTTATGCTGAAAATGCAACCTGCCACTCTGGTGTATGTATTTTTTCTTTTATTGTATTTTTAATAATTTTCATTAATTAATTCACAGATTCCTAAATTTTAGTAAAAAAACTTACATCCTGAGAGTTATATTTTAATCCTGTGACATTTCAATGATACATTATTATAACTACATAACACAGAAAATACCAGACATTATGTAGACAGAATAGCAACAGGAACAGGAAGTAATTCAGTAACCACAACTCTAAAACTTCCATTATTTGTTACTGACACAAAGACAAATTCTTTGGCCAAATAAAGGATGTACCTTGCCTGACCAGGCAGACTAGCAATTGGTTCCACTGCATCAGGACTGTCGCTGTTGAAGACCATAAAAGAAAGATGAACAACTCCACATGCACCAAAATACAGACGCTCATTCATTCACTGTTGTGGTATATTTAAACACATGAACAAATAAAAACTAGTACTGGTGTAAATCAATCCTGAAAAGACATTACGTGACAAAAATTGGATATATGAGGTTATCTGGTCTGAGGTCTGAAGCGCAGGTCTGCCAGTGTCGGAGAGTGGAATGGAAATAACCACTGTGTAGAACAGAGTCTGCTGGCTGTGTCATTGTCCTGTACATTCAAATGAAAGACAGACACTTACTGACTTGTTCTGCTCCAGATTCAGTTCTTAAACAAATCTTTGTCTTGTTTATCATTTTAAATAAACCAGACATCCTTAAAAAAAATCAATTCAGCTAAGAAGTAATGTAAATGCAAAATTGTTAAATAATTTTAAGCATAAACCTAATTAAATATGTTATTTCCTATTATTTTTTATTTTCAAATTCAATTGCATCAAGAAACTGAGGGGATTAGTTTAGTAAATCTAGTACGAATGAATGAGCACCTCAATGATTCTAACACATTCCTTGCATACAAGATAGGCAGGCATGCAGAAATATTCTTACAGACAAAATCCATTCATTTAACTGTTTGTAACAAGTATATTGTAATCATTAGTATGATTCTTTAAATTATATTTTGCATACAAAACTTACATAGGACTACATTGATTTATAACATATCTACACTGACAAAAGCACAACTTTTCTTTGGACATATACAATGGTTGTATCATGCTATTCACGTACATATCACTGTACATGAATGTGATAATCACTGAGTACCATAGTTTTACCAACTAATAACATTACTGCGGTACAGCTACAGTATTTTTTGTAAAGACTAATAAAAAAAATAATAAAAAAATCGTTTCAATGGACAATACTTTTCAATGGCCCTAAACACTTTTTTGTTTGTATGATTACCCAATAATACCAGTAATGCCCTGCACTTCAGTTCTTATAAATGTATATCCAAATGTTTAAATATGCCAAGTATTCTTAGTAAAGTACTTATTTAATAGAGATTTACATAATTTGAATTATTCGTTACATCATATGATCTTACATTACACATTTGTCACGTCTACATCTGAGTGGCAGATGTGCACAACTGATAGTGGTCATATTTTTGACAGATAACTTTGTATAAACTAATAATGGCCGTCCTTAGCAAACAACACAATGTAAATTAAAATCATAACATCATGTAAACCAATACCTTTAATTGCATAATAATTCAAATCTTTCTTAAATAGCAAATAATGTGAAAGGGTAAAACAGACTTACTTTGTGTTTCGTCACTGAGAAACTCGCAGCTAAGATCTGGCTAACCGAGGCGAAAGGTCTTGAACCAAAGACAGCATGTGAATATCGTTCATTGGATGGCAAATATTGGTAGCAGACAGTTGCTTATACGTTAAGTAAAGTTCATTCCTCTAGGGGGCACATGGTGGCTCAAATAACGAGGCCGCCCATGTCTTATTAGTACTATGTGAACTGAAAAATCGAATTTCCGGGTGTATTGAATACTGCCCGAGATACAAATGGATTCAACCTATGAAATTTTTATTTTCTGAAATCATTGTGCAGTTTTCACTAAAGTTTGTGATTGCTCCTTTATGAACGGTACGGAGAAAAGTAGCATATACCACGTGATCACACGTGACCACTACGTGTTATTTTAACAGTGGGCTTGACGAGAATTTATTCATGAATAAGCTTTAATAACCAATGCACACGTAGAAACTAAGGTAATAAAAATTAAATAATTATTATTTACATCAATCGTACATGGCCAAAAACGGGACGTCTGGGTCCTAACCCCACCCTATTCCTCATTAGTCTCACTAGTCAATTCGCCTCTCTGCTTTCACAGAAGTCATCGCTATTGGTGATCTCGCGATATTTACCGAGTCTCCTTTTGGAAGGTAAATAGCCCATCTTAGCTTGCGTTCATTTTAGCTTCACATCCATTGCTGTCAACCTATTCATTCATTAATGAGCTATTAAAAATGTAGCGTATTGTTGTATGTTTGCCCATAACCATCACTGCGATCGAAATCTGTAAGGTTTTTTAAAATTTATTTTTGGCACATTTAACTCTCGTCATCATATGCTAACTGATAGCTCGCTTGTTTATACTAACACATTTATTTTCTTAGAACAATGTACATATTTACATTGGATTATAGTAATGTATAGCATGCACAACTGTAGTAGTGAGATTAGTTAATGTACCCTGCATTTGAGTTTAGTTTTGCTGGTATGGACCCAGAAGACCCCACTTTTAATGGTATTTACCGATTAGAAACCCTTTTTATATTCCAAATGTTGATCTTGATAATGAAGCTATTTTTTTCTCTTTTTAGGTTTTGACACATTGATTCCACTTGAGCTCTCAAATGCATCAGAAATCAGAAGTTGGACCTGGTCCATCTCAAAGGGAGCATGATGTTGCCAAAGTAGTGGCATACTCTTCAAGTGAAGATTTTTTTTTAGACTTAGTCCATTAACTTAATTAATGCTTGTATTCACGTTCAGTCTCTAGTTCCAAGAGCTAGTGTTTTACCCTTAGACTCCCCACAAACAGACTGTGGTGTCTCAGTAAAAATGCTGTTTTCTCTGCGAGAGCTGGTGCAATGGCTGGGATTTGCCACATTCGAGCTGTTCCTCCACCTGGGTGCGCTGCTGGTCTTCAGTGTGTTTGTGGCACTGCACTTGGACGTGGACAAGCAGACTTTGGAGATGAGCTGGTGGCTGGTCTTTTCACCGTTGTTTGCTGCTGATGGCCTCAGCACCTACTTCACGGCCATAGTATCCATCCGCCTCTTTCAGGAAGGAGAAAAACGCCTGGCAGTGCTGCGCTTGCTGTGGGTCCTGACTGTGCTCAGTCTCAAGCTGGTGTGTGAGGTGCTGCTATGCCAGAAACTTGCTGAACAGGATCAGGCACGTGACCTGTGGTACGGTCTTATCATCTCCCCACTGTTCATTCTCCTGCAGCTGCTCATGATTCGTGCTTGTCGCATCAATTAAAGGACAAAAGGCCTGCACACATGGCTGTGGATGTATTTGATATAAATGGACTAATGGGGAAGTGAATCATTGGGATGTCATTTTTTTATGTGTTTGAATTCATTTCTGGCGCAGTCATGTAAACATGACATCGTTGCATCATATACAGTGCTTAATGTGCAATTTGCAAGTTTTTATTAATATTGCTGTGTCTTAAGTGAAAAGATTTGGTATGGATTTTCTCAAAAGACTGTAAATGCTGCTTTGTGTTATTACCTTTTATTGTTGTTTGTACAATTGTAAATAAACATCAACATTTAAACACAAACACTTTGAAGACACATGTTTTTCAAAGATTTTTGTTTTAAAAAAGTAAACAGAAGAGAAGCTAAAGAATTGGGTTGATGCATTAAAAATGTTAGTTGTATAATAATCATTAGATGCCACTATTGCTCTAATCAACATTTAAAACTTCTTATCAGTTTGTTATTCTATTATCAGACCTGATTAAAACTGTAAAACTTCTCAAATAACATGTCAGAAAAGAGGTTAGTTTTGTGAACAGGTCCAATCGTTAAAACTGGATTATGAGAGTAACAAGGACAGTGCTACACCATCAACAGGACATTACCCATGAATATCAATATAGATTTCCAGTCATGAACTGTAATAATCAAGATTTTAATCTCACCATCATCAGGTCAGTTTGGGTTTACAGAAATAAACAAACAATTGAGACAAGAACTGTGTCATATGCCTGGAACAACTACTTTTAAAGCTGCTTTATAACGTTTCCAGATATGCATCCTGGAAATGTTGACACCATGTTTAATTTAGGCTGTTTCTGTGTTTGATCTTTTCCCAATCTGACTCGATGATAGTGAAATCTGTTTGTTCATAATATATTAACCATTCTAATATTGGAACCAAAGCTGAATAGACAGCGGCGGGGTGTGTTGTGTATGAATGACGGGGTTAGAACTAATATTTACAATAGGACACTTCACATAGGCGTGGTCATATGTTAAAACAAAGTTGTGGCTTAAGTCAGAAAGCCCGAATGAGGTGCCCACTTTAAACGAAAGGGTGACGTCAAATGCGTCGGTAGACTGGCATTATCGTCATGCTGCATACATTATTGCAGCTGTAATGATGTACACAAACCCAAGAAGCGGCGCTGCAGGTACGGCGAGACATATTTGCTTTTAAACACATTTCCACGTATTCTTTTATAATGTCGGGCGGGGATCTTCGCGTTTTGCGCCAAGAGCCCAGGCAGGAGAGCCTGAGGATGCCGGCCTGGAAACGCGAGATCCTTGAGCGAAGGAAGGCGAAGGGCGGCGGGGAAAGTGCCGAGTCAGTCGCATCTCGACTTAACGGCGAGTTATCTGGAGGCAAAAGCAGGGATGATATTGCCAGCCCACATTCTAGTAGGCACTATATTATTACTCCCGCAAGTCAGCATTTTGCACGCACGAGGACGATCAAAAACACGGATTTGTCACCAGTGATAACAAAAGGGCACTGGCAGCCACCGGACACGAGCGACTCGAAGGAGAGAAAGGCAATAAACGACAGAGCGCAGAGGAGCGTGGTGCTGCAAGAAAGCTTGGGTCCGCTACAGGAAAACCTTTTCATTAAACTGGAGAAAGAGCGCAAAAAGCGACAGATACAAGAGATTGCTGCTCGCCCAGTTCATAGCACCTTGGAATTGTACGGTAGCGTACCGGGAATACGGACTATACGCTCTGACAACATCATCATCATTGAATCTGACCCGGATTATTTTCCTGAAGAATGTGGTTTAAAGCAGGCATCAAAACTGCAGCAGAACGGCACAGTAAGTGGATATAGCTCTCTCAATGACCTGTTAAATCTGAGGGATAGTCCAGTAACTGAGATACACGCAAAGGAAGTTGTCATTTATGATACTGGGCTGAGTAAAAGTGAGGAGAACCTTAGTTTCCTGGGGTGCCTGAATTCTAGCCCTCTAGAGGGTCAGGGCAGGGTGAGTCGCATGCTACAGAAATTTGACAGGAATTATGGGAAGTTACAGCCCAAGTCACATAGCACAGAAAACTTGAACTTGGATTCTAGTCCTGTCAGACCAAGCTCAAGATCCAAACCCCAGCAAGATGTGGTGCCAAAAGTGTGTCAGCAACCTGGAGCTCCTGTCTGTACTCCATACATCAAAGTTTTCGAGAACAACCAGGCTTATGAAACCAATCATCACGCTTATCCTAGTGACTCAGGCAACAGTATGCCTGCTTCCAGATCCCCTCTGTTAGTGTCTACCACATGTAGAGGTTTTGAGGGGAGTGGGGGGCGGAGTGTGACTGTGTGGCCAAAGGAGGACAGTGAGAGATCTCCGTCCAAGCCCATTAGAGAAAGAGACTGGGATAGCACAGATGGAGCATCCAAAGCCAAGGTGCCATGCTCTCCACAGAGCCATTGTGTCCGTGCCAACTGTACTCCCAGTTCCATGTCATCCCCTTTATTACCAAGCTTTGAGATACGTCCCTCCCCACGCCCAGATCTTTCTCTACTTCCGGCTGGTGACACAGAGGCCCGTGCGCTTGCCAACCTGCGTCTCCAGTCTCGCAATTCCTTTACCGTCATTCCAAAGAGTTGTGCGGCCATCTCACCACCTGAAAAAACAGCACCCTCCAGCCCTGTCCTTTCATCTCCACGACCCATAGTGAGCATGGCAGTTCCAGATCCCGCAGTTCCGACTCCTGTATCGCTCACTTCTGTCACACGCCCCACACCAAAGCTTATAGAAAAGATGATTGTAGAAGCCAAAATAGAGTCTTCACAACATACCCCATTTGCCACGCCCAGCTCACCTGCCCCAACTTCTACCCCCTCAACTGGCTCACACAATCACCCAGTGCTCAAATCAGTTCTGTCTAAAAAAGTCCTGTTTGATAAGCTGCCTGTCACCAACATTGATGACATTGTTGCTGAACCCACACTGCCTCCCCCAAGCCCTGCGGTACAGAGGCGCAAAGGAAATTTGTTTACAGTCATTCCAAAAAGAAGGCCGGAGGCCCAGCCCACCACTACTAATATCCAGCCTCCCTCTGACTCTCAAACCATACCACCTGCTTCACAGGCCCCCTACACCCTGCTTAAAAAGCACTATCCCACTGCAGAGAAGATTGAGGTCATCGGGGGTTATCTCTCTCTTGGGAGATCCTGCCTCTCAAAGACAGGTTCAACAGGAAAAAAGGTACACAGTTTTATTTAATATAAAATTTAATCAAGCATTTGAGGTTTATTTGACAGTTACTGTTAGTATAAAGAAATACATTAAATGATTTATGTTTTAAGAAAAAGGCTTAGAATAAATTCACCTGGCTTTCTTGTCTTTTCTTAGTAAAATCTTACGTAAATGTTTATATATCTGGCAACATGAAAAAATAGGAAGCACAAGTTTGTGTATATATTATGTTTTTTAAGTTTAATAAAAGTGTGCAACTCTGTTAGTACCTTAGGCTGTTAGTACCTTTTAAGTCATAAGGCTTTTTTGTATCTGTAAACTGTTCAAAGGTACTGTACCACTGTACGTAAGTAAACCACTTGCTCAAATAGGTTTTATTGTTTTACTGTACCTTATTGGTTAGAGGGTGACAGGAAACCAGAGTAATTAGACTTTGAAAACCTAATGGTAAGTTTCACACTCATCTGAGAGAATTTTTGTAGAGATAATATCATGGTAGTAATTATGACATATAGATTGGCCTGTTACAATTTATTGTTACATGTACCACCAGCTAGAGGTCAGCCACAGCAGCTAGACGTCAGTCACAGCAGCTAGAGCCTGACCAGTTTTTATTGACTAAAGGTAAAAGTCTACAACTTTTAGGGCAGAATTTCTACTACATGGGCTCAAAAACTTGAAGCTTAAGCCACACTTAAAAGAATAATTAATTAGGCTTCTGTTTCATATAACACTAGATATACTATTTAAAATTAAGTTAAAATATTTTTGAATATAATATTGGAATATATCCATAGGAATATATGGAGTATGTCCATAGTAAATGTGATGAACTAGACCTGTGGATAATAGGACATAAGGACAACCTGAAAAACTAAAACAAATATAGAACCTATTGGGTGAAAGGAATTACAAAAAAGGCAATGAAAAGTGATGTTAGTTGTGAGAAAAGGTCTGGGATCATTTGTTTGTAAATACCACTTGTTTTGCTATTTTGTTAAAAAATGTGATGACACCCAGACAAGTATCCAAATAATTTCTGAGACCAGCACATTATTAAACAAAGCCCTTTTGAGGTTTATAACTGTCGTAGACCTTGCCTATAGCTCATGCTTATATTATGACTTTAATTTAATTAATTAACTTTAAACAGCAGTAAAGAACTTGTCAGGGGAGGTCAGATGATTTACAATGGATAATGAGAGTCGTGTTCTGTTCTGAGTTCAGTCTAAGCATTACTGAGGCCTAATAATGGTCTCTTAGATTTATTGGTGCATCCTAAAGGGAACGTTCACCCACTCTGCACTTGTCATTCACTAGTGCTTTCAAGAAGTCATTCATGGCTGGAGTCCTTGGCTGATTAATATCAAACAAAATTTAGTATTAAAAGATCAGTTCACCAAATAATGCAAATTCTGTCATTTTCCTTTTTTTACATTTAACTGTCATTTTCGTGGAAACCTGTATGACTTTCTTTCCCTTGTGCAACACAAAAATGATCTCCTTTTGCGTTCCACATAAGAAAAAAGTTTCAAGACATAAAAGTGAGTTAATAATGACAGTTTTAATTTTTGAGATATTATTCAAACTAAATGGCGAAACACATTATGGGCCATTTGTGATCTGGACATGAACTATAAAATAATGGGGAGAAAATTTTATAGATCTAAAATGAAAAAGACCAAAGACATATACTATAGACTGTAATATTATAGAATCTTTAAGGTTGGGCTTTTTTTTTACTTGGATAAACAATATAAAAGCACCAGCATTGCATTGGTATTTTGCACAGGCAGGCATCACGCATATTAAAAAACTGAATATCTAGTTTCTTAAATACACTCGTTGTAAAATATGCGAATTGTGGCCTACTGGTTAGTGAGTTGGATCTATAATCAGAAGGTTGCTGTTTCGATTTCAATGCCGGCAGTTAGCAACTAAAGCGCCCCTGAGCAAGGCACCTCACCCCTGGCTGCTCCCTGGGCACAGCAGTGCTACTTACTGGTATGGGTTACCATATCTGACAAATATGCCACTGTATCCACTTCCAGCTTTCCTGTAGCTCAGTGGTTAGAGCATGGCGTTAACAACGCCAAGGTCATGGATTCGATCCCAGGGATTGCACATACTTAATGTATAGTGATCAATGTGTAGTATAATGCAATGTAAGTCGCTTTGGATAAAAGTGTCTGCCAAATGCCTAAATGTAAATGTAAATGAATCATGCTAAATTGATGGTCACTGACAGGATGTTGTGAACCCCACTGTAGGATCTCATTTAGTTAACTATGTTGACTCTTCTGTCTGAAGCCTTCACCCAGTCTTGCCCAGGTTGGGTTATTATACGCTGGTGTTGTTCTCTTTTGGAGCTTGGGCAGAGAAGGAACAATTATGGCAAATCATGAGCAGCATGGCTATGTGTTCTTAAGCATCTCTGTCTTTTTCCCTTGGTTCTTGTGGTTGATATCTGTTGTTCACAAAGTTGTTTTTCTGCATTTCTGCATTGTTCAGTCTTTAGCCTCCTTAAAATGCTCCTCAAAGAAGTCAAGGCTGACCAAGGCCATATTGTTTTCCTTAGGATTATTATTATTAGGACCTAAACATTGAAAATGCAAAGGACCCTGTTGTTTTCCTTGTGATTATTATTTTTTCTATTCAATTTATTTTCAAGGTTTTGGGGCCTTTGAGTCCCTTAACATGCTTAGAAAGTTATAAAATGTGGTACACACATCAGAGTTGTCAGCCATTTGGGCCAGGCAAGGCTGGTACATGGATGGGGCAGGGGGGCTTGGTAGCAACCCCTGGTAAAGGGCACAAAATAATGGTGCATATATCATACATGCATGCAACTCTATGCCCTTGGTACGTGTATTGGTCTTGTCGACCCGAACAACTTTCGCGCTGACATCTTCATCCAACAGGAAGTCAGCCATCTTGGATTTTCTGAAAAGTTCATACCATGAACTTTTTGTGGTTGATGGCTAATGACATTAATATGGCTATTGTGAGCCACGGTCATAGCGCCACTAACTGGCAACAAGAACATAGATGTTGTTTCGCAAGACTACGTTTCGCAGGACTTACCAGCTACAATACCTACAATGCTGAGGGATTTCTAATATTAAACACTCTGGCAGCAGATTACCTCTAATTAGGCATCTGCTAGTCTGCTTTAAACCTCAATAAGAAGACACAATAATCTTTTCCCTTACACACACACACACAAACAATTTCAGCATTTGCTTGCCAACTTCACTTCACAGCATGATGCCAAAATTAAGGGCGATTCACCTTAATCTGCGTGAGTGTATTTGGCACACTCAACTTGGTCAGGACAGTGGATTTGGCTAAAGTCAGCCATGATGGTTTTCCCTTTGCTTCTTGTTGGTTGTCCTAATTTAAACTTGTAATTATAAATTAATGATGTTTATACTAAACATGTCAATTAAAAAACATCAGAAAAAAGGTTTATTAAAAAAAATACCAGTACTTCCATTTCTAAGTGGAGTAGTTCACCCAAAAATAAAAATCAGTATTCAGTGTTGTGTCATTCCAATCCCATATAACTTTCTTTCTTCCATGGAACACAAAAGATGTCCTGCCAATATCCTGCCCAGTCTTTAATCCTTTGTTGTATCCAGTAATCCTCTAGTTGTATCCACCATAATAGCATCATAAAAGAGGTCTACATGACAAATGCATTACATACCAAGTTTTGAAGTCATATGATAGCTTTGTGTGAGGCATGTCTATATTCATCAGCTTGGAATTTCCTAATAGGTAACACGTGTGGATTTGAGTGGAAAATCATCTAACTACTTCACATTTTACTGTGCAAGACAAATAAACCAAACCTTTCAGATGAGATGATTGTCTGTTGTGACATATGTTGGTAAAACCATGTCTGTGCATTTATAAAATAATAAAGTGTGTGAATAAGTCAAATCTAAAAACAACACTTTAAAAGTTTGAATCATTAAAACGATGTGTAGATATCAAAATATAAGTTGGTAGTTTAGCACAGTTGGAAAGGAAAAAGTGTATTTGGTATAAACATTTTTCAGTAAACAATAGTTCAAAGAGCCCAAATGCTGACTGAAACTGCTAGCATATCACATTGGGCTCAGATGTCTAACACTGGCTGAACAGTCCGGCCAAGAATGAAAAAATAACCCCACACTGGAAACTCTGTTTTCCACACTGTTTTACTGCCAAAACACTGCTTGTTCAAAGTTTGTGTGATTACAGGGAAGTCCAATAAAAGCATATTTAAAACATAAAAAAATAATTAAAAAATAGTTACTACTACTGTTTTTTAATACACTTTACATTATCCAGCTTATTAGGTAGTGCACTGTTATTTTCTTTCTTTGTGTACAGGGGAAAGATTTCTCTATAATGTTAAACTGGAAATAGTTACCTAACTGCAAAGCTTATTTTTAATGATAGACAGCATGAATCCAGCCGAAACACAGGGAAATATGTGGAACCCAGTCAGTCCAAGATATGTGCTTAGGATGGATTCATTTTCAACAGGGTGATGACCCAAAGGATACAGCACAAACTACGAAAGTGACTGAATATTTGCCATATTGTCCAATTAAAAATCAGTAGTGTGTGACCTAAAATTGTCTACATATTGTCATGGATTGACCAGGCTCTCCCACCAACCAATCTCCTCTCCTTGATCACACTAACTCCACAATCAACCAATCACTACCCAGCAACCAGGCCAGCTCACCCTAACATCAATAACAACTCTCCAACTAACCTGAATAATAACCAGTCACCTTCGTTCACTAATCAAGCCATCCCCTAATCAAGCACACACCCAGCACTCACTCACTAGCTGGTTTCGTTATACACTACATAGACATTTGCAACTTTGTTATTGGATTATTCTCATTGGTGTTCTTCTATCTACCAGAGAACTGAACTGTTACTATTACCATTAGCATTAGCATTACTATTGTCACTCAACTGTGCTTGTGTCGATAAATTCATTCACTGTTTCGTACGTCATTGCCTAAATCATTGCCTAAGTCATCATGCCCACAAGAATACGAACGAAAGATAATTGATAAAGAAAGAATACAAACGCCTAACCGTTAAATTATAGTAGTGTCAACAACAGATGCAATATAAATAAGATAATCCACGACATACAGGGAACTAGCAACAACGAGACATCCAACAATCCAAACAATAACCGACAAACTGAACAGCACAACAGGGAACTTAAATAGAGCGACTAATCAAAATGAAACAGGTGATGATGATTTTTAAACGGGAAGTGCATGAAAACAGGAAAAAAACAGAAACAAACAGAAGACTTCAAAATAAAAGTCCTTTTATAACAAAGGTCCTTCTTATAAAATAATATACGTCCAAATACCAAACACAGGAGAGCACAAATTGTTTCAGTGAGTAGGGACAAGAATATGTTTTCGCACATAGGGCTAAACTTTTCAAACATTTAGAGACCTGTAATTTTTAGAGCTCCTCATTCTTTTGCATTAACCTGCAGCAACCTGCCAGTACTACTACCATCTGACCACTGCTTGCAACGGAAGAAGGGAGGTTATCACAGCCTATTGCCACCTGCTAAAATTAAACTTATCCTAACTTAAGTTAGTCTTGATTATGAACAATTGATAACATGACATGAGTAGGCTTGCGTTAGCATTTATTTTTTTGTAGACTGCGCAAACTAAATGGAAACGGCTTACAATTTATTTGCTTAAACTGTAAATTGACATATGCTCAGGTGAAGCCTCCACTGTGACAATGTACTAACCAGAAACTGCTAAAACTGCTACATTATTTTATTTTGTTATGTTATTTATCTTGTCGCTTACTAAACATCGCTTTTAGTTTTATCTCAGTTTGTCTCTTAAATTAAGCATATACCACAATTAAAAACAGCAGCTTTCTATCTTAAAGTAGAAAGCGCATAATTAAACTAGGTTAAAAGGTTAAAAAGATGACAGCAATTAATGGCAACCAAATGTTACTTATTCAATGCTTACAGAGGATTATATAATGCAGACTTTATATACTTATACAATTTACACACAAATAGTATTACATAAAATAAATACAATTTAAGTGATAAAATGAAATTAATACTATATCTTAGACTTTATTGCATTGCATAAAGACAAATCCAGTCAAGAAAGACAATGGAGACATTTGAATAGGTAGGAGAATTGAAAATGCTCTGCACATGCGCAGATAAGGCACCCAAAATTAACACAGTTTTGTTTAGCACTAAACAAGTGGAATGGCATTTTTGTAACTAAACACCAGATTGCTCAACACTGAGTTTTTATCACTCTTTATCACAGTAATTTGCTATAAGTGGAAGTGTCAATATTGTCCTTCCTCTTCATAAAACAGGCGTGTAATTCATTCCACATTGTGCTACAGACAGTAATGCTACCTGAAATTGTGCAGCTGAAATTGTGGGGGAGATTTTTCTAAGCTACTAAACTTAATCTAACATAGTCTGTTAGATTACAGTCACCATTCTGAAAGTTGTTTGCTGATTTAATTATATAACCGAGGGTGAATACTTCAATAAAAACTGTCTGCTCAGTTTTTGATTAGGTAAATCAGTACAATAACATTTAAAGGGAAAATGATTCATTTCATATTTACTATTATTATTTGTTCTCTAGGACCTTAAAAAGCACAGTAACTCTTAGTAAATCGTCACTTGACATTATATAATTATAAAATTGTTTACTACACCAAGGGTGGTCTTTGTCTGCTTGTTTTGCTGGGTATAGTGCATGGAGAAATTTCTTAGTCTTTCTATATATAAGCATGTGTATGTTATTTTTGTTAGGACATAATGGAGATTATGGTAAAATGTGTTAGAAATGAAAGTACTAATCTCTTATTAGTAGCAGAATAACTGGCATCAAATTTGCCAAAATATTAATTATTTTGTGTTTACTTTGTAAATGATGAATGTCTGAAGGCTGTGAATACAGAATTCCTGAGAATGTTTCAGAGACTCCATAAAGATTCAGTTATGATTCCGAAATCTGATATATTGTTCCCTTTCTCCATCACAGCAGAAGATATCCTTCAATGAGTGTAGCCTGTAGAGCACTTTTGAATACCCGTCTGAGAGCAGCATGTGGGACAGTGGAGAGGAGGATGAGAAAGGAGAGGAAAAAGGAGGAGAAGATGGAAACATCAGCAATGGGACACTAAACATTGCCCCTGCCAGCGGCACCAGCTTACCCACTAACTGCAACAACACAACAGGTGAGTAAAAGAGGAAAGACAGTAAGTGGACAGAATGAGAAGAAGACAGAAGTGGGATGCAAATAGACCACAGAACGGTAGATAGGGAGAGCAGGAAATAGTTTGAGCAAAGGTTAACTTTCTTCCATAGAACAAGAAGGAGCTATTTAACAGAATTTCAATCTTTTCCTAACATGAGGACAACCTCAAAAAATGACAATAAAAGTAATTAATATGATTAATTGCTGATTATGCTATATTCCAAGTAATAATCTGATCGGTTCAGTAATCTGATAGGAGCCAACCAAAATTGTTATGTTGTTCTTAACAGCATCCTCTCTGATTAACACATTTATATGGGAAAGTAAAGCTTCAATGTTCTGCCCTTGGTGTTTCACAGAAGAAAGCTGTTTCTATGGCTCTGAAAGGACAGCCTGTCTCCTCAAATAGCAGTAATATTTCCAGCCATGAAACTATACCTATCGTATACCTAACAATACCACTTAACACTGCACTACAGCTTTAGTTTTTATCAGTGTTGACACCTGCTAGTCAGTTATGTGATGTCACATGTATTGGAGCTGGTAGTTGACAAACACATTTTACACATTTAAACATAAAAATTTAAGTTAAAATATTTGCAGTTCTGATAAACTGTCATGTGGTGTAACCAATTTCCCAAATAATATCAGGTCATGAAAACTATATAGATAGACAGACAGACATACAGATATACATGCATATATTTATAAGCTGCAACCCCCTCCAACTTTTTTGTTTAAAACTGTAGGGTTGAATGTTAAATGGTATTTTCTACTATGGTAAAACCCTTTGCATTCCTGAGCCCACAGATGAGCTGATAGAGATCAAAGGCTATTGGCTGTTTATATTCTATGTAGGGTGTCTGCTATGTATCCAGTACATTGGGGGTTAAACATGGTCTTGTCACTTTGATTGTCTTTTGTTTGTCTTTTCCTTTGAACTCTTCTTCCTGGCACTCTTCTTTTCTCTGGGTGCTTTTTCTTGAGACTTGCCTTTGGATTCTGTCCTTTCTTTATGCTCTTCTTCTTTATCTAAGCTCTAGGCCCAACTACTAGTCCTTAATGGCCCTCTCTTCTCTCATCTTTTTTTCTCTCCTGTCATCTGTTTATCTATAAGGTAATATTCTTCACATACCATGTTTAGAGTTAATTGTATAGGTTATTTACCATTTCGTGCATCTTTATTCTATATTTTATTTGTAACTTCAGTCAGTAATGTTAATAAGTACTTGTATCTTGTATATTGTAATATTAATAAACTATGTATCAACTAGTTTTGATGTTAATAATTAAAAGCTACCATATAATACAATGTAATACAATATAGTAATTATAGCAGTGGTCTCCCACATTTAGCTATCATAACTGTACTTATTTCCGACGTTGGTATAAGAAGCAGAAGGGTGGAAATTGACAGAAAGTACATTTTAATACCATCTTGCTGTTTTATAGTCATTTCGGCATTCCTACAGCTTAAACCTCTGTAGTGAAACCACACTTACAAGAAGATAAGTCTTCAAAATGTGTCCTTAAATTACCCAGATACCTCACAACAGTAAGTTTATAAAAATTGGTGTCCAATTTTGAAAATGTCAGTTTGACTTCATTTGACTTTAACATAAAGAACAGTACGTAAAGTAACCTACAGTTTTATGTGTCAAGATGATGACAGAGATGGCAATTGAAAAGCAAAAGTTACGGATTGCAGCTTTAAAAAATGTTTTGTACATTACATTGTAAATGGTTTTGGATGAAGTATTGCATGCCACAGTGCTGTGACACAGGAACGCAGAGTTCCTCTGGAGTTAACCCATGTCTCCTTTTCAGATTTGTCCAGTTACACACCTATACACTCAGTGGATTTTAAAACTTGGCAAGAGCACAAGATCAATGACCCTGCTGTCAGAGGGGGCAATGATTCACAATGTACAGAGATGCACATGGTAAGAATACACATATGAGGTGCATTCCGTCCCTGCAAAATTGGCCGCAAAAGGTGTTTTTTTAGGTTCTTCTAGAATCAAACGTTTTCCAGGTTTGTGTATAAAGCCAACATAGAAAGCCAACATACTGTTGTTTGATTTAAACCTATTAGTGGTGCTTGCAAAGCAAAACTCTCTTGCATACTTTTTTTCGGAAAAAACTTTGGTACATAACTCAGCCTGCACCTGGTTTGTCATAGACCCATGAATGAGGGGTCAAATCGACAGGCTTATTGTCTGTCAGGTTATTTTATAGTCTGTCAGGTTTTTTTTTTCTAATTTACAGGCCAGGCTTTTTCAAGCCAACAAAAATTTGCAAACTCGTCCATTTTAAGAGTTTTGTTTGAAACACCCATGCTATTGCACATAAGCTTGATGTCTGTAAGCATAACTGTATATTTAGGGCCTAAGCACTGAAGTGGGAATAGCCCTGATATTTCCCTTAGGATTATTAGGGCCCAAGCACTGAAAGTGCAAAAACATGCAAAACATGAACAAATTACGTCAAACTTGGCAAACTTTGTTTATTGTGGTGTGCTGATGACATTGATATGACTATTGTATGTCACAGTCATAGTGCCACCAACTGACAGAAGTATGTCACTTTCAAATTTACCCGTCACTTAAATGTGGTCAGAAAAAAAGAGATATTGAAGATGCTAAATTGTGAACAAATTTTTGATATCTTAAACGGTGTTTCCATGGCAAACCAATCAATTTATGACAGTAAATGGAACAGGAAGTTCCATTATAAAACTAAAACTTTGGTTGGTCGCTTTAAATTTCAGTCTGGTGATTTCTTTCATCTTTTGTTCCTTGACCCGAATGCACAGGAATGTGAATGAGATCTTATGTCTGATTGCAGGTCTGGATACATCAGAGTGGGGAGATTGATGCTTAATGAATTCACTCTGTAATATTTTTATCCTTAGATATGTTCCCTCATTCAATGTCTATGTAGGTTTTGTTGTCTGCTAGGCAACAATCATTAGAAACATAATAGCACATCTTTCCTCAACAAGTCACATAATTTGAGGCATTCATCATGCCTGTAGCGTAAAATCATCAATGTTTCACCAAAATATTTGATTTCATGGTATATCATGTCTTTCAGTAAAGAATCATAATTAAATCACTGTCAGAGCAAATATTTATACAATACAATTTGAACATTTGCTAATTTTGTTCTCTTTACTAGCTAACACCTGCTGATAGCTCCTCACTCTCAGACTTCAGCAGCGAACCAGCCTTATACTTCTAAGCCTTCCAGACATCTGAGAGATATGGGACCAACCATTGCCTGCCCTCACCAGTCTGGACACAAAGTGACATTTCCTTGAACAACAAGTAGCAACCAGCACAGAAACATACATTTAGAATTCTGTATTCATACGTCATCAACAGCAGGACTGTCCACACTCCACGTCTGTCAGTCACTCATCTGACTTCCTGTTGCCACTAATCGTGATTGTAATGGACCAATGCCTGCACTCACCAGTCTGGACACAAAGCAACATTACTTTCACAATAACAGGACCAGTAGCAACCAGCATTTAGACATACATTCCGTATTCTGTATTCATACGTCACCAACAGCAGGACAGTTCACACCCGACACCTGTCAGTCACTCATCTGACTTCCTGTTGCCACTGATTGTGATTGTAATGTGATAACAATAGCTTGAATAGACATTTAACCACTGAAATACGCTTGTACGCTATGTATTTCTCACCTCATTAAAGTGACCAACTTACTATAAGATTGAAAGCTGAATTTGACTTTCTTAAAAAGAAAAGAAAAGCTGAATGAAATGTGACTCTACAGAGGACAATGAGTGCATAATGATCAAAATACAGATAACAGAGTAATAAAAGACAGATTTGTATGTATGACTGTTAAAAGGATGCCACAATCCATGTTCTTTGTGATGTTTTTTGTATGTGCATGTGTAAGTCTCTATAGACAAGGCTCCCAAACTGTATAGCTCTTTGAGTTATTTATGTTTCCTTTTGTATGTATGTACGTATGTTTTATTTAAAATGGTAGACATTTCTAATGCATAAAAATAGACTGGATAACTAGATAACTTCACCATCTATATTATACAGCTGAAATGCTAACAACATTTTGATTGAATGGAGTTAGCATTATTAGGGTTGTATTTTGGTAAATTAAGTAATTTGCTAAGCACATTCATTTGATGTTGGTTTTGGTGGTAACAGAACTTGATCACATTTGTCCATCATTTGGATCACAACAGTATAACTAGCGATGTCAATAGCTATGGGGTGAATAGTTATTTCTTAATCTTGAGGAAAACATCTTCGGGTTACATTTTACTCCAAAAACAAAAGAGAAAAATATATTTGCATAAACAAAGGAGAATCTAAAACGTGTGACATTAAAAAACAGCACCCTCCACAATTATTGGCACCCCTAGTTAAGATGTGTTCTTAGGCTTTTAATAAGTTCTCTTTTTTTAAACAATATAGAACCACAATGCAAAAAAAGAGAAAAATCCAACCTTTAATTCAAGTACATTTATTCAGTGGAAAACGTTAAGACACATTAAGAAATATTTTTGTTTCATGAAATCATGTGTGCCAGAATTATCGGCTGATGTTAATACTTCGTACAACAACAAGACATTTCACAAGATTGGAGAATACAGAGAGAGGGATCTTTGACCATTACTCTTCGCACAACCTTTCTAGATCATCCAGAGTCCTGGGTCCTCTTTTATGCACTCTCCTCTTCAGCTTACCCCACAGGTTTTCAATTGGGTTGAGGTCTGGGGACTGAGATGGCCATGGGAAGAGCTTGATTTTGTGTCTGCTAAACCCTTTTTGTGTAGATTTTGCCACATGTTTTGGGTCATTATCCTGCTGAAAGGCCCAATGACGACCCATCTTCAGCTTTCTGGCAGAGGCCATCAGGTTTTGATTTAAAATGTCCTGGTATTTCAGAGTTCATAATGCCATGACCCCAACAAGGTTCCCAGGGCCTTTAGAAGAGAAACAGGCCCACAGCATTACAGATCCTTCACCATACTTCACAGTGGGCATGAGGTGCTCTTCCGCATAATCATCTTTTGTTTTACGCCAGACCCACTTAGTGTTTGTTGCCAAAAAGCTTGATCTTAGTCTCATCTGACCAAAGCACATGGTCCCAGCTGAAGTCTCAGTACCGCTTAGCAAACTCCAGACGTTTACGTTTGTGATTGTTGGTGAGAAAAGGCTTTTTCCTTGCATGCCTCACAAACAGCTTGTTGGCATGTAGATAGCATCTGATGGTGGTTATGGAGACTTTGTGACCCCAAGATGCTACTCTTTGATGCAGTTCTCTAACAGACCTCACTCTTACTTCACCTCACTGTGCGTGGTGGCAAGATAAACTTGGGTCCTCGTCCAACCTTGTTTGTCACTGTTGCAGTTGTTTTAAACTTCTTAATGATTCCGCTGACTGTAGATATGAGCAAGTTTAGGCTATTTAGGGTATTTTCTTGTAGCCATTGCCTGACTTAGGGTATTTTCTTGTAGCCATTGCCTGACTTTTGAAGATCGACACACATCTGCCTTACTTGAATGGGGTGTTCTCTTGTCTTCCCCATGTTGATGAGTGGATAAGAGAAATAGGCCTCTGTGTCACATCATATTTATACCACAGAGAAACAGGAAGTCATGAATTACTAATGAAAAGTTCCTAGATACTCTGATCAACTTTAAAAACTACAGAAAAATTTACAAAAATGCTTCAATTCAGTTTTTATAGGAATTGTTAGGTGCCAATAATTGTGGAACAGGTGATTTTACAAAAAAACAATTATTTTTAGTCATGGATTTTTTTTTAATTTGCTTGAGTTAAAGGTAAGATATTTTTTACATTTTCAGTTTGAGATTATGCTTCTGCAATAAAAATTGAATTTACTTTACAGCTTTTAACACATCTTAACCAGGGCTGCCAATAATTGTGGAGGGCGCTGTATTTGGACGTTTCACTTAACGTTTATTTTAGATGTTCTTGTATTACTGTAATACATAAATTTTAATTTTCTTGATGGGTTTTGTGAGATTCACTCCACATTTATTCTTTGTTAAATGGACCTTGATCATACTTAATTTCTAACAGTTTGTCTTTTAAACATGTTATTGCAATACGAAGGAAGGAAACATTGTTTTGGATTGTGAGTGCGCACACTGTGCAAGGGCTTCATTTGTGTGCAAAACAAAGTTTGACTACATACACGCAATGCCAACTGACTAAAGCATATTATATCTGTTAACCAACTTTGCTGTATCTCCTTTCCAACTATATCTGCTTTCCAACCAGTATTGATGTACAGTTTGTACACTCCAGGATGATGTTTTCCTAATTTATTTATACTTTTATATTCATTTATTTGCACATTTGCTTTTGGTATTTTGCACTATACACAGTCATGTTTGACAGCTGTAAGCTTTTCTCTTTTGGATGAAACAATGTCTTTAAGGAATCTAGGACTTACTCATTCCCACAAACTTTCAGATTCAGAAAACATTTTTTATCAGTCATTTTTTTCCAGCACCCCATTGGTACCAAAATCCTGTTATGACCAATATATTCTGTTCAGAAACGCTTACTATGTAAGACACTGGCTTTGTTCACACTACACATAATTTGGTGTAAAGTCTATACTGCTGTTTTCTAAGCAATGTTCTGTTCGTTCAGACATAATATTGATTATCAGGTATATCTACATTGGTTGCCATAGTAATAACGTATGTGTCAACACAGTGCCAATAAACTTAAAAGGGAATAGCTGTCTTTGTGGAAGAGAGGACAGAAAACTGGAAATTTGTCCTCCGCTCATTTTTATATTGACATGTTGCCGTGGTTGCTCAGACATTTCAGTATTTTATACACATTTTCGCAAATGCTGAAATCTGTGATTACTCTAATTCAAATTTTTGTTTTCACTACTTACTACTTTTTACTACTGTAAAACTAGTTAGGAATATTAAGATTGTAATTGGTTTATGAATTGGTTTATGAATACAGACAACACATTTGGACTATTTAATAAACAGACATGCATTAGAACTACCTGTAATTGCATGCAAAGGCTCATACCTATCGCTGGTCTATAAGAGGGTAATGTATTCAGACCTACTGAAACAGATGTACTTTTGAGACTATGCAACATTTAGTCAATTAACATAAGATGACAGGTTTTATATTTAACAATTCTGTTCCAGCTTACATGGATATGAACTTGGAAAGAAGATCAAATTTTATAGGACAGGAGTTTAAGTGATTTGCAATAATACTATATTTAAATATCTGTTCAAATATCTGAACACGGCATAATGGGAGAGAATGGGAGAAAAAGAAATAGCGAAATAGTCTTTAGGACTGTAGTTAGATCATTATGCCTAAAGCAATATTAACAATTTACAAAACCCTAAGGCAGGCTAAATGACAGCAGTCTTCCAGTATGTGAGCCAACAGGGCAACAGTGGCAAGGAACCAAACTCCAATAATGTATAGATGAAGAAAAAACCCTGAGGAAAACCAAGCTATACCGGAAGGCCATTTCTCCTCTGGCATGTTAAAGCTGCAATTCGTAGCTGCAATTGATGAAATTTGGTTAAAAACTGAGAGCTTAACACATAATGTTACTAATTGCAGCTATAACATCACACTAATGTGACTAGGCAGGGACTTTCTGTGCAATCTCAAATAAGACACAATAGTTGGGGTGTTCTGTAAGGATAAAGACTCCTTGCATTTATCCTTGTGACCAATCGATTTATAGAATATTCATGTTCGGCATTAGCAACGGAGGCTTTCGTAGCCATAGTCCTTTATCACAGCGGAATTAATATCTGGAAGTGCTCGTTAAAGCAGTGTATTGATTCTTCCGGTTTGGCTATAAAAACAGTGGCGCTGGCACATCGGATTACAACCTCTTGCCAAATTTGGCCAAGAATATGTGGTTTGCTTGGTGAAACAGCATACCAAAGTGAAGCTGGACAAGGGATACAAGTTCTTCTAAAAGTCTATTTTTAACTACAAGTCAATTGCAATGTGGTTTCTAATTATCCTGTTAGCTTCAGCTTATTACTAAGACATTTTGCTACGTATTTTGTCTGACATTGACGTAGCCTAAATAAAGCAACTTCTAAAACAGTATGTTGATTTACAAAATTTCTGAATTTCTTTGCGGTAAGCCGTTTTTATGCAGTTTGCACAGTCTGCAAATAAATACTACCGCAAGCCTAATCATGTCATGTTATCAATCGTTTATAATTAAAACTTAACATAAAACTGCAAAAAATCTTCAAAGTGGTTACTCTTTAGGATAATAGACATCACCAACGTACTCCCGCGTATTATTTTTAAAAGGACCTTCATCCTGCCATATTATTGTCACTCATGCTTTTCTCCGTTCTTTTTGTGTAGGGAAATTGTGAAAACAGATAACAGTGTTGTTTAGAAATAGAGCAGCCCGGTACGCTGCAATAACACTGGCGAAAGGGTTCAGTGTTGCCAGATTGGTTTGAAGATATCCAGCTCAACTACATCGTAAAACCCGCCCATTTAAAAAGATACCAGCCAAAAATGCGTAGTGTTAGAACTGGTATAATTTATCTATATACAGGTGCTGGTCATATAATTAGAATATCTTCAAAAAGTTGATTTCACCAATTCCATTCAAGAAGTGAAACTTGTGCAATGTATACATTCATCCCACACAGACTGATATATTTCAAGTGTTTATTTCTTTTAATTTTTATGATTATAACTGACAACTAATGAAAACCCCAAATTCAGTATCTCAGAAAAATAAATCAACTTTTTGAAGATATTCTAATTATATGAATTGATGACAGCCGTGCACTTTGTCCAGTAAATCCGCGCAATTTGGCAATATTGGCGCTGCGATGGTACCGGAAGTAGCGATACACTGCTTCACTTGCCGGAAGCAGGAAGTGTGATAAAGGTCTATTCCCTTGTGTTCTGTGATAATTATTTTGGGTGGGTAGAGGTTTTTTTTATTGACATAGTGCAAATCCTTACTGACAAATAAATACTATAAATAAAATTTTAATGATATTTAGTGATGTTAGCTGTGACACCAAAGCCTAGAGGCGTTTGTCAAAAATGTAGAGATTTTCAATAAAGCTTTGCATCGATGCTCAATTGGTTCTACAAAAAATAATGTGACCAGTGACGTCCGAAGCTTCATTTTACAGACATCCACTGACTGCTTCGTGTACAATACATCGTGGGATGTATTGTGGCAATTTAGGAGAATTTGTTGTTGTGAGTTGTGAGACTTTTCATGGTACCCGTTGCAAAGAGAGGTCATTCTAAAATGTGGGAACACTTTCATTTGGTTTCTTACTGAGTAAGGCTGATAATATATTTGTAATTTGATGTGAAAACTAATTTTTATGACTTAAATCACACTTATTACAATTATTATGCAATTATACGGCCTTAGACAAAGGCTATGGTTTTAGTGGATCCTAGACTACTTTATAGTTACTGAAATAAATTGCAACTAATGTGATAAGCAACAGTTTTTTCCTAATACTTTCATATCTTTCCCCCAAGTAGTCTAATGCACCCATGGCCAATTGGGATGTCCCGTTCACAGTAGCATAGTGTCATATATATACTATGCCTAACTGCATCATAAATGTTAGCCTAATATTTGGTTATTAAGCTTGCTCGCTAGACTGCTGTGGGCAAGGTACGGCACACCAGTTATTATCAGTGGATGATACCAATACATCTTAGCCTATCCTCAACCTAACATGTCAAATTTAAACATATTGTTTCGAAAGCTGTCCATGTTTTACATTTTTTATTATTATGTATAATTATATATACTATATTATGTATGTATCCATGGTCCACACACTATCCTATGACTTAATACATTAAAGTGGGCTTATACTTATCATTTCTTTTTTAGGTCCAGTGTTTGATTTGCTGCCAGCAGTTGGCTGATAATAATAATACTTCAACCATGTTGAGGCATTTTTGTGCAAAGTATGACAGTGCCAGATCCTCTGTCCAAGTTGTAGCCAACAGCCAGGGTGAAAGCCTACTTGTTCTTTTATTCAGTTGTTAATTTTCAAGTATTAGAAAAGTTTATTGTTATTGGCATTATGTATACTCAGTCTGTCTCTCTCTCTCTCTCTCTCTCTCTCTCTATTTGTGTATCTGTGTGATTGTATATGCCTGTATTTATTTAGAGTTTTATTTGTTTACGAACAGGAAAATGTTATCTTTATTGTTTTAAGTTACTAGGATTATGCAAAAGAAGAGATTGTTGTTATGTAATTAATTTACTAATTTATTATTATTATTATTATTATTTACCCTCACTTTCACCACCAGAGGCCCTCGTACAGCTCTGATTTGAAAAGCTTCGAGTAATTAATCTTTTCCAGATACAATTGTGCTGAAAGTTTCACTGGTGCAAAATACTTCGTTTTTCACTAACGATAAACGTTCAAATACAAACATACAGAACAAGATCTGAAGACCCAAGAAAACTACATTTGCTTACTTTACCCCCTTTGTCCGCCCCCTCGATCGACGTATATCAACATCCGGCGGCATCATAGCCGTCATCAAAACGAGACAGGCGTAGAACGGGAGGGTGCTATCATTTTTTATCGCAATAAGTGTTGAAAAATATATGTTTCGAATGGCGGTGATAATATGATGTTTGGACTAAAATGACGTATTGTAATTTAGATATCTGATTATGGTTTACAGTCTGAACAGAATGAATGAGGTGCAGTCGTTGGCAATGCCGGAGGGACTGGCAGAAGCTTGGAACACAGTGACATCTGTACTAGTAAGTGTTAGCTACTTAATTCAGAGGTAAAATAGATGTGTCGTATTGCAGGTGGATATGAGTACTAAATATATTGGTGTACCACGTAAATGGCATGCTAATCATTCAATTAGTACTACACATCGGAGTATCATAGCATTACAAGAAATGTAATACCATTACTTTGCCATGGTATCATATCAGTACGTTTTTTTGTGGTTTTACATTGTTTCTCGCTGGTCTAAAATTAACCATGTTTCGAATACTTGCTTGAACACTAGCAGGGCTTTCTACTTTACTACTGTGTGATTGATGCAACTTCCATTATGATTTGTACATATAAGCTGTCTCCTGTGCCACCGGATGCTTCAACTGATGAGGTTCTTTCTGGGGCTTTGGCCCTGCTGTTTAAGCATGGACTGAGTCAATATGTGGAGGGTTGCCTCTTGGAGATGCTGCAGGTGCGCCTGACCACAGTTGTTGCTCCGGAATTTTGGATTGGGCTCAAGCAGCCAGAGGGGGAGTCACAGGAGAAGGACAGGGCAACAGCTTTACTGGATGCCTTCAGAAAACTTCTGCGACAGCTGGAACCTTTCCTTGGTACGTCACATACTGAAAGCTGTTTTTTTTAAACTAATGATCTGCATATCATCACCAGCATACAGATGTTATCAAATATAGGGTTTGTTTATTGTTGCATAAATAAAAAATAAAATCTAGCTATATAAAATAAATTTGTTGCTGAGTGAATCTTATGAAACTTGTCTAATGTGTTCCTGGGTCATAATCCCAGGAACACATTAAAATCAGAAGAGTATGAGATAATAAGAACATAAGATGTTTTTGTTTAAAGCAAATGAATTGCTTTTTAGTATAATTAACATTTTCACGTAAATTAAGCTCATTTCCACCAAATTCTTATTACTATAATGCACAAAATTCATATTTTCTATACTTGCTACTCTTATAATTGCTTAAAAATGATGATAGCATTTTATATATTGACCATAATTTGTACTCATTTTAATAACAAAGATCTAAACAAGATAATTTACATGCATGCTTAATTGTTAATTGTTTTTATGCAAAAAAACATTTATTGTTTTCTTTTAATTTTGGAAGGAAATTTTTTGTCTTACATTTTTAGTAAGATTCTTTCTTTCCAGTTACTAATTTTCTCACTTTTTTGCCTCATAAGGTGGTCTGGAGAGATTGGGCTCATGGCAGGATGAGGCCTTTAGGGGCCTGTGTGGTCCAGGGGCCCGAGGTTTGACTGAAAGAGCTTTCTCTGTCATTCGTGCCATCCTTTTGTTCTCTCCTCCTCCTGTGCTACAGGAGCGTGTGTTGGAGTTTTACAGCCGCACATTCTCCGTGCACATGAGTCAGGTGGGGGAAGCTGTGGAGGTTGCAAAGGGCACAGCTGAAGCTGGTTTAGGAGGTTTGTGCCCAGGCTGTGCCACCCTTCCTCAGCTCTGTTGGTGTCAGGAAGCCCTGCAGCAGCTACAAGAGCTCAGCCACATACTGTGAGTTGAAGAGAAAGATCTTTCTATTAATTTTTTAGTGTGATTAAGATTTTTGCAAAACATTGCAGTTTGCAATGAAAAACAATAACATTTAACATTGTTGACACATGACCTCACTATGTAAGGTGTTTGAAGGAATGTTCCAGGTTTAAACAAGTTAAGATATGTGAAGAACATCTGTGGGAGAGCATATGGAAGGCTAAGGAAAGCTCAGCTTTATGATTGCTGCTTTTCAATAACACTTTCAAAAATATAAAAAAAAAATCAAAAAGCGAGTGGCGAGAGTACTTCTTGTCTGCAAAAAATTATTAAAAATATTTGTGACATGAGGGTGAGTAATTTATGAAATCATTTTCATTTTAGCGGGGAACTATCTCTTTACAGGTTTGAGGGCTTGCAAAATTTAAAAAGAGGCAGGCACTCTTCAGAGTTTGGTAGCCCAAAATGAATTTAAGTAGCCCAAGTAAAAAGACATTATTTTTAATGCAGAATATTGTAAAAGCGACAAAACATCAATCAAAAACATTTTCATAACACAAATAACAACAATCATATAAAATAATCAAATTACAATCATTAATACATATATTTGGTTCTAACTGAACTGAACTGAAATTTCTGTGAACTTATAAAAACAATATAGAACATAATTCAGTCTGTGTCAGATTCTGAATTTGAAATATCAAGTGAAGTCACAGATAAGAAAATGCCACTCGACGTTGAGCTCATAGCATCTCGTTAATCAGCTTTCTCCATCTGTGCATCGGTCTCCACTTCAGAACTGAAATACCTGCATAAATCCATGTGCATCCTTTTTTCACACACACACAAATGTAACTAGCTATTTTCTCTCCACTGCGCATGCGCTCTCTATCACGTTTAATCTTGCTGCGGGAGATTTCACTTGTCACGTGAGGAGAGTAATGACTGACAGGACGAGCGTCACTGATACACAGTTTACAGTGCGATCGCGAATTGAAAGTGAAAGTTAAAGGCAAGTGCGCATTCAAATGCAATTTCAACACCCCACATATTAATAGTGGCTCCCCGATGTCCGAAAATTACATACAACATATTTACCTGACTACATTTGTGAGAGAACGCAAAAGCTTTGCAATATATTTTCCCTCCTTATAAAATAGCCCGACGAGCAGGGATATACATTTTGGTAGCACGACTGGATGACCCAATAGCCCCGGGACTAGCAATTTTGCGAGCCCTGGGTTTATATCATAGATCATGTGGCTCTGGATGGCAAGAAATTTATTTTAAATGGAAATCTGCCAAATGCATAAATGTAAATTCTTTTTTTCAAAGGAGATATATGAACTTTAAATTGGTTCCCCCACCATCTATGCAGTTAACACACAGAACCTTTTTACTTGTTTGCATTGTTTGCACACTATACATGCCTTCTACAAAAGTGGTGTAAGCAGTTTGCATACATAAAGTAGCCTTTGTGAGTGTATGAGCTAAAACTGAGGAAGTAGCCATGTGACCTTTGAATATAATAACACTTTTATAAATCTATATGGTGATTGTCTTTCAGCTCCACACTACAGCTGCTGGAGCCTGTGAGTTCAGAGGCCGTGACCAGCATTCTGCATCAGCTGATAGAGCAGAGGATAGAACAGCGCTGCAGGGGCGAATACGAGAGCTCTTTTCTTACAAACTTTAATGATGTAAACACCTTTAATTAATTTATCAATCAAAATCCACCCTATTTGCATGTTTCTAGTTTTATTGTGAACGATTAGTTGGTTATTGCACAAAGACTAAAGTCAAGGCTGTTGGTTAATGGTAACCAGTAACCAGCTATTTAAGCTTTGTATTAGGCTGCAGTTGTAGGGAACGTAGCCAATAGTTAACGCAGTCATGTAATGCCAGTTAATAGTAATGCAATGGCAAATAACAGTAGGTTTAATGAGTAAGTGTTAAGAGAGAAATGTCAAAAGGGTTTGAGTGTGAAATTGACCTTCCAAAGGACCTGCCAAAAGTAGATGCCATATGCCAGTAGATGCCAAGTGCATTTCAGGGGAACCCATCCTAATTGTTTTCATAGAATATTGTCTTCCTCAGAAATGTCACATAAGCAGAAGTAAAATGAGTTGTGAATGCCATTTCATGTTGACAGGCCACAAATATAGTCAATGCAAGTATGTAGAAGCAAATGTGTGGGCAATGCATTGCAAGTGCGCAGTCCTGTTATGCATACTTAATGTGTTCTTGTGTTTCTATGGTAGAAACAAACCATTAGACCTATTAGCTAACTTCTTTAACTAGCTAGCAAGTTCCTTACTACGATTCAATATAAATTGCATTATGACAGATTTAGGAATGCTTGGTAAAAGTCCTAATGGATGCTCATCAGAAACTCACAAAACACTCTCCCTTTTTTTTAACAGTGGCTGGGGCAGGTTCTGGGGTGGCTGAGCAGGGTGTTTGCCAGTAAAGTGGAGGAGGTGGGTGATAATGCCATGGCCACTGATGGAAAGACAGTTCAGCCAGCCAATGCTCTCCTCCACCGTTGGCATTGTCACATGCACCAGTTCTTTTGCCGTATCTATGTAAACATGAGGATAGAGGAACTATTCAGCATTATACGAGGTAAAAAATAGGCTCAATTTGTACGATATACTGTAATTTTATTAGGTGGTTTTATGGCAAAAAAGCTTTTCTTTAACTGTTTGATCTTTGCAGATTTTCCAGAGTCTATTCCTGCCATTGAGGATCTTAAGTTCTGTCTGGAACGAACCAATCGGAGGCAGCAGCTCCTTACATCCCTCAAATCAGCCTTTGAAACACGGCTGCTACATCCTGGTCAGAATCATAGTTTGAATTTAGTCAATTATAACTTATCTTTGGCAGGCAAATTATGTGACCAGTAGCAGTTCACTACCTTAAATTTGGTTGTATTGCTTTAAAAAGAATTATGAACAAACTGGAGCACATATGAACCCAAGAGAGTGAACCCCTTGCTTCTGACCATTGTGTTGAAATATTTTTGTTTACATATGGATTTCAATTAATTATAAATGCTTTCTTTTGCTTTTCCAGGAGTTCACACATCTGACATCATCACCGTTTATATTTCAGCCATCAAAGCTCTAAGAGAGCTTGACCCATCCATGGTGATCTTGCAGGTGGCCTGTCAACCCATTCGCAAGTATCTCAGGTTAGTCTGCTGTAATTTTGAATGTCTAGAGTTCAGTATGGGTTCAATATCATTTAGGGCTGGGCTATAAAACGATAACGATATGTATCGCGATAGACACGTGCTCGATATCAATAAAAAATGTGTTCGATAAAACGTTCGATATTTTTTATTCTTCATCGGAAGAAA
>JAZGTJ010001347.1:0-58704 GCA_036877575.1 Botia almorhae | reverse complement strand
TGTCTATATATATATATAAAATAATGACTTGATTTAAACATATATATATATAAACTTATATTATATAAACTGAAATTAATTTAAAAATATTATATATTCATTGTAGCATTCATGTACATTTTCTTCTCAGATATTTCAAGAAGTTCCAGTACTGCTCTTACGCGCCGCACGTACGGAAGTGCAAGCCAAACTCAGACGGGCTGTCGTCTTTTGAGGATCTGCTGGCTAACGTGGTTCTGCGCGTGTCTGTGTGGGTCATGGCTTTCATCACCTGTTTTGGGAATCTGTTTGTGATTGGGATGCGGACACTGCTGCGAGCGGAGAACAGCCTGCATGCTCTCTGCATCAAAGTTCTGTGCTGTAAGTACCGGGAACGTTCTCAGAGCATTGTCTGTGTTCTCTCAAAGTAATCAAAAAAGTTATTCTTTTACTCTAAAGCTGCAAACTGTAACATTTTCGCTCCTCTGTCGCCATCTCTGTTTAAAACATAAAACTGCAGGTTCTGTACTTTTCTTTACATACAGTATGTTAAAGTGAAATGAAGCCAAACTAACATATCTCGGGAAATCAGACCCGACAGCTCAAATTAAAAATCATTATTATAATTAAAATGTTGTGAATCATGGTAAGGAGATCATTTTAAACACTGATCTGTCTTGTACTTGCTCATCAACTGAGTTTTTTTCAATTTTTACCCCAAAAAAGATACGCATTGCATCTTTAAACCTCGTGTGGGTTCAGTTGTCTCACTATAGAACTGTTCTGTCATTGATGTTTTTAGTAATCAGCTTGTGTGACAGAATTATTTACTGCTGGACATTGTGGATTTGATTGTTGGAAAACTCTGTTCCTTACGTTCACTAACTGACTGTCCCTCTGCTGACAGTCTCTGGGCTAAGATCAGACTTGAAGGGCTCTCGTGATTGGACAGGAAATCTATAAGCCTGTCACAATTCCCTAAACGCAGGATTCGCTCTCTGTTACAATCACCTCCTGTCATCAATTCTGGCTCATTCTTGTGTTGATCCCCGTGTGCTTGAGTTTCTGAGCTGGTGTCATTAATCAGTAGAAAAGATTTTTAGAAGATCTTTTTTTTTACTTTGTGAAATATTAAATTCTGACGTGTTAGTTTTGTGTTAGATTTGTGTTTTAAAAGATACATTTTATACTTTTATGTGCAGGAAAATCTCAAGCCAGTGGTGTCATTTGTTTTCAGGTGCAGATTGCCTGATGGGGGTCTATCTGTTCTTCGTGGGGTTTTTTGATATCAAGTTCCGTGGCGAGTACAACAAGAACGCTAAGCTCTGGATGGACAGCCTGGAATGTCGTACCATTGGCTTCCTGGCCATGCTCTCTTCAGAAGTGTCCGTCATGTTGCTCACCTACCTGACCATGGAGAAATTCCTGGTCATCGTTTTTCCTTTTAGCCAGCTGAGACCAAGCAAGCATCAGACGTGGGGTGTGCTGACCTCTATATGGCTCCTGGGCATCTCCATAGCTGCAGTGCCTCTACTCAACGAGGAGACGTTTGGGAATTACTATGGACATAACGGAGTGTGTTTTCCCCTTCACTCGGAGCGCCTGGAAAAGCCCATCGCTAAGGGATATTCCACTGGAATTTTTCTTGGCGAGTTTTTAATTCAATTTGGTGTATTAATGCAGGTCAAATCATGAAAACAACAGCTTTTCTTAGCAACGATGTCTTTTCTGTGCGCTCATTCACATATGATACATTTATATATCAACGCCTACCCAGTGTTCAGCAACTTACCCTACAGCGTTAGTCAATCATAAGAGGTTGTTTGTATATTCATTTAAAGGTAAAGCTTGTAGAATTTTTTATTCCAATAATCAGAGAAAGAAAATGATGTAAAACTCATTTATAACCATTTTTGGTGCAAAAATGTTGACTAACGTAGAAAAAAACCATAAACCGTTTAGAATATGACCAGTATGCTGCCTCGATTTCACAGCTAAGGACTGTAAAGTGACAAATCTTATGAAAATCTGTCTTGTGACAACGGTCAATAAAATTTCACTCATCAGCTATTAAACCCCTCAGTCACTCACAGCATTAATCAAACCCGTCTGATAACAGCTGTTTTCCAGCACATTACCCATGATGCTCAGCTCTGGCCTGTGTACATTCTGCCCTCTGCTGTTGTTTAATCTGTATTTTTGTACTTGTGTAGGACTTAACCTGGTGGCCTTCCTCATCATCGTCATCTCATACTCCAGCATGTTTTGCTCCATCTATAAGACACGCGTCAGCGCCGCGGAGCTGCGCGGGCGGCTGCACAAGGACGTTGCCATGGCCCACCGTTTCTTCTTCATTGTGATCTCTGACGCTCTCTGCTGGATCCCCATATTCCTGGTCAAAATCCTTTCCCTGCTGGAAGTTGAGATTCCAGGTTTGAGCACATAATGTAATGTAGAGGAATATCGTAGCTCTTAACTGATTCCTGAGACTTAAGTTATTGAAGATTGCAGTTTTAAACTAAAAATGTTGAAAAGATGATTCCAAAATACTAATTCCTTAAATCCTTTATGTATGTATTTAGCTGCTTGTTTTATCAACACTAGCCTGTACTGTTTATTTTGCTGAAGATATGTCTCTTCTAAATGTCTCTCAGGAACCATCACGTCATGGGTGGTGATCTTCATCCTCCCCATCAACAGTGCCCTGAATCCCATCCTGTACACCCTCACCACCAGCTTCTTCAGAGAGCAGGTTGAACTTTTGTGGTGCCACTGGCAGCAACCACCAAGACTGAAGCAGGACCGCAAAAGCCTCACCAGCTCTGTCATCTACATGGACCCATCAAGATCTTCCTACTACCAGCGCAGCTACAATCCACAGAAGTCCATCTTAGATATAAATGCCAGTTATAGATGAAGAGGCCCTACACAGAGCTATACAGAGTTAAAAAATAATGCGAGAGTATTTTAAAGATGTTTTTAGGAGTTCTTTGGTGTTGGCCTAGAAGAATCTGGTCATGGACAGAGATCCAGTCAGTTCTTGTGAAGCAGTGATGGTCCTTCACATCGAGGGCCTACACAAGATCAAACATCTAATGATGATGTGGTTGGACATCGAAACGAAACATAAATGCAACCCATGAGAGATGATGCGAATTGACTCTACACAATGTAAGTGGTTTGTCTGAGCTCACTTCACTGTGTGCATCTGTCATTCCAAAGTACAGCAAAGACACAAGCTCAGAATACTGACAGCATGACAAGACTTACTTTGATAACAACATCCAAGCTTGTCACAGGAAGTGAAATAACTTTTCATCTTGGAGAGAATGTTTAAACATTTTTGTTTCAGACTTTTTAATTTAGTATAAAAGCGTACAGCCCCCTTGTTTGTCAAATTTGATTATTTATTTTTTGCTGTCTGCTGTATGTAAGTGTGTATGCAATTACTACTGTTAATAAAATGATCTGTGTGTTGCTTTTGTAAGTGTTTGTGTCTTCATGTCCAGAAAACTATAAAAATCAAACAATTCATCTGTCAGAGCCATACAAGCAACACTAAGTTCAATGAATTATTTAATTGTATGGACAGCCTAAAAAATTACGTCCACTGTAACGCGCTCCCTGGTGTTACACTGACGAAATTACACTGATCCTCTTTGATATTACAATGTGTAAATATAAAACAAGTATATAAATGTGATACAAACAATTGATTTATTAAAACACAAACAACCGGAGGTCGATTCTTGAGAAAGTTATTAAGCTGAAGCACTTCCCGTTCCAAGAGCAGCGCGCGTCGTGATTGGTCGAGACCGCTGACGACACGACGCTCACTGGCGGGATGTTGAAGCTGCTTCACGCACGCGAATAATAAACAGTGTCTTAGTGTTGATCGAAGAAACGTGAAACGGACACAATGAAGACTTTTGCCATCAATCTCGACGTGTCAGAAGTAAGAAACGACCCTCACCTGTGACTACATGTTTATTTACATTAACTTTCATGTTTGTTACGACGCTTTCGTATTGTATGTAGCGTGTGTACAGAGCAGAATAGGGCAGTGTAATACATACAGTGACGTGTGATTTCGTCACATATATTCACTTAAACTCTTGATATAACAAAATAATATCAGCAATTGATTTATTGTTGTGCGATTTATACGTACAGTTTAAGTGTCGTGCTCTCGTTGACCTGTAGGACATCTGAAGGAATGACTGCGCTCGGCTGAGATTTAATATCACACTCATGGCAGCATGTTTGAAGACTTCTTTGATCAGATTGACAAAGGTAATTTAAACATTGTTAGCCCCTTATTATTAAACTAACCTTGCCCTGCTTCAAATAACTGAGCGAATTTGAACTGTCTGAAGAACTCGGACCCCTTCATCCGTGCTGGTTTGAGGAGTTGACAGCCAGAGCTTTCAGAGATGAAGAAGGAGATCCTGACATTTACAAAAATGAGGAAGAGGAGAACCCTGTCAAAGCCCCGCGGCCATCAGCTCTGTGCAGTCAGCTGTTCTCTACACCCAAAATATTTCAGCAACATTTTCAGTCTCCTGATTCAGTTCCTAATGAAGACTCTCCCCATGAAGGTAGACCAGGTGTATTGCTGTGTGTGTGTGTATATATATATATATGTATATGTATATATGTGTGTGTTTTATGGATGTAGTCACGTGTGTTTACTTTCGTTTTTGTTCCACAAAGTGACTAGCGCCTTAGTTGCTTTTCCCTGGACAGACTCAAGTCCCTGTCTGTTTGGTTCAGCCAAAGACAAGTAAGTTGTTTAATAAAGACTTAATAACAATATTTGCGTAAAATTTTGAGTTGTCAGTTTAATATTAAATATCCCTTAAACAAACCGAATGTGACTCTCTATTTTTGCGAAATGTTTTTAAAGATCTTGTGCACCACCTGGGGATTGCTCTGGTAAAGAGTTTTAAGTTTTTATTCATATTTTATTCTGTTAAATAATGTTTGCTTATATATAATATACATTTAGTGTACATGTTTATCATTTATTTTTTTATATATGAATGTTACAGATCTTCTGGATACACCGAAAAGGTCGTTGGTAAGACGATGCATTTGAAGAACAGTTAACCAGAATATATTGAAGAGCTTAATTTGAAATGCTGTTCGAGATCGGCAACATGACGTTGAGTTTGACCTCTTGCAGGCACATTCAGCAAAACAAATATCTAAGAGTCTCGGGGCACAAATCAACCCCGACTTATCCTGGACCAGTTCCTTAAACACACCATCTACGCTGACTCCCACTGTGATATTACGTACGTGTATTCAGTAATGCCATGTGTTTAAGATGGAATGAGGAGAATTTGTGTGATTGAGCTTTTCTTCTGTCCCCATAAAACAGCTAAAACAGAAGATCGTCCTTTCTCAACAAGCTGCCTCAGAGACAAAGAAGCAATCGTAAGTGCCGATATGAACTGTTCTGTAAATGATGCAGGTTCTGGTGCATGCTACACATCCAGCAGTTTGTTTCTATAATATTGTGCTATAAAAGCAAGCATGCTATGTTGCGTGACTCTTTAACATGGAATTATCTCGTGGCTGACGGTTTGTTTTTACTCTCCTCTTGAAACAGTTCGTGCGGAAACTGTTTCCGTCTCTCTCTCGAGGCTCTGAAAGCACTGCGGTGAAGACAACCAGTAAACAAGATGGTGAGTATGACACTGAATATTTGATTAAAAAGTGGAAGGTACATTGATTATAAATATAACTAATTTAAGTCAATAAAATAAAAGCTATTATTTTTAAACTATAATTTTTAAGTAGTTATTTTTGTTAATAGACAAGTAAACAGATAGTTGGTAGTTCATGAAATGCACAAATTCATTAGTAACCTCACTGGAAAATATTTGGAATTATCATATTCTTTGTCTCTTCAGGAATAGATCAAATTGAGAGCATCCAGACTGATGGTTTGGAAAGAAAGACCGTTTGCTCTGCAGATGTGTCTCTGGATGCGAGTGGTCTGTGGAAGCAGACGGTTCCGACCGCTATTGAGGATGGCGAGGTGCGTAGCACGGTTCAGAGCGTTCTGGATGGTGCTGAAGACGTGCTGTCCATATTTTTCAGCAACAGGACTTCAGCTCTGCGGAGAGTCAAATCTAAAGAGAGGAACAGAAACAAAAACGACTCATCAAAGGATGTGAATTCATCTTCAGAGCTTGATAAAGAGCCAGAAGAGACTTTAAAAGAAGATGTAGATGAAACTCACACGGTGGACGTGGAACTCAAAAGCCCTCTCAGAAACAAAGAGGTCATGCAGTGGACCCCACTGAGTTTATCAGAGTCCAGTCTGAAAGAAGGTTTCTCCTCAGGTCTGCCTTCGATGAACGGTCACAATCCTGTGGGGTCCAATGTACCTCAGGGTGGTGCTGTTTACAGTGGGGCTGCAGATTGTAACCAGTCGTTTTTAAGCAGTGGTGAAAGACTCCGGTCGTCTCCCGACACTTATGCAGATGGATCCCGCTGTCAGAAGTTGTTGTTAGACAAATCACCTGCATTCACACTTACTAGAAAGTCTAGGAAGTTTGTGTATCGCATCCCCAGATCTGATGTGCCAAAGACAGGAAATAAACACAAAGCAGCTTCACCAGTATGTTTGGACCAAACTGTCACAGGTGAGGCTATATTATGTTTTTTTTTATTTCAAACTATTAGTCAATATATTTGAATTTATATATGTTTTGATTTTCATATTAGTTAAAAAGTTATCTTTATTAACATATTCAGTTAATAAAGATAACCGATTGATTTTGCTGGGAACAGCTTTGTATAGTTTTTTTTTTTTTTTTAAAGTAAACTATTCCCTGTTCGTTTGAGATCGGTGAATAATAGTTTGGTTTTATTTTTTTAAGAAGTTTTAGCTTTAAAACGTTTTAAAAGTTTTAGTTGTAAATTCTTTCTTCGGTTAATTTTTGGAAATTAAGTTTTAGTTTCTGTTTCAGTTAACTATAATTACCTTTGTATCAATGTTCTTGTTTTCTTGTATATATTTCTATGTATTTTTGAAGATGTTTATGATTGTATATGTGTATTACTTCTTTTTCATTATATATTGTAACAGAAAGTCCCTCTGAGGAAACGGTCTCTGCCGACTGTAATAAATCCAGATTTGTCAGTGACGAGTCGGCCCACGATCAGACACACCAGCAACCTCATGAACGTTTCTCAGCACAACTCCATGATCTGGATGAAGGACTGGACATGACGCAGCTTTCCAAGGCATTTGCTGAGGATTTCACACAAGAGCTGACGTCAGTAGGACTAGTGCGGAGTGACCAAAACGATCTGGTTTCATCAGCTGTCACCACCGGTATCCAGAAGACAAGCCACAAGTCTGAGCAGAAAGAAGAAGATCCTTCTGCTCGTGGTGACAGCTCAGCCCTCGCTGAAGTATCAGTCAGCTGTCTAAACGAGTCAACAGTGCTCTCAGCGTTTGAGGTCAGTCGCGACAGTGGCTGTCCCACCACTTTTTCAGATCTAGAGGGCACTTTAAACTCTAAAGATACGTTTTCAGGCTTTAAAATCGCAAGCAACAGGACCATTTCTATACCCAACGAGGCTATCATGAAAGCCAAAGCATTATTGCATGAAGGTATTGGGGAGAGTTTGATCAGCACTATCCAGGATGTCACTCCACAGCGTAATCCCAAAACGGAGACAACCAGATCATCATTAGCACAGTCTGACCTCCCTAAACCTGCATTAAGAACTTGTCTTAGTCACGTTCAGCCAAGTTCAGAAATGTTGAGTTTTAGGAGCTTTAAACAGACTGTGTCAAGCTGCTTTTCACCACAGTCAAATGAATCTGACTATAAAACGGTTTCAAAGAGGAGTATTCCAGTTTCAGATGTTGGCCCCCAGAAAGCGAAGACACTTTTGGAAGACAATTTGGAGAAAGACTCAGATTCATCAACGCAGATCCATCAAAGACTGGCTTTCAGAAGAGATGCTGAAAGACAAGCCGTGTTGGACAATAACAGCCCACGTAAGTCCAGAGTGGACGCCAATCGAGGCGATGCTGAGGAGAACTGCCCGTTGACAGCGTCACAAAAGGCTGATGTTACAGAGTTGTGCAATCTTTTGGAGGAATCAGATAGTCAGTATGAATTTACTCAGTTCAAACCGTCAGTTGGCTCCAGCAGCCACATTGAGAGAGAGTGGGACCCCGAAATATTGAACGGTATTGACTTTGATGATAGTTTTAATAGTGATGTCGTAAAAGTCGCGACGAATGCCCCTGCGCTAAACCATTCTGTTGACAAATTGTGCAGCTCATCGAAGGAAACGCGAGATGGAATTGTGCCTTTGTGGATGACTGAAGACAATTTAGTTGATGAAATAAATCGTTTCGGTAATAAAAATCAGTCACGCTCGTTTGGCTTTAAAACGGCGAAAGGAAAAGTCATAAGCATCTCAGAAACAAGTTTAAACAAAGCAAGACACTTTTTTGACGAGCTTGATAAAAACGCCTCGCCTAATGACAAGGGCAGCAAGGCAGATACAGAAGTTCCAAAGCCAGAGCAATCCAGAGAACGTTCCTCAGCGGCATCTTCTTCCTCTCATTGTATGGATGAGGAACATGTGACCCACCTTGAGTTAAATCAAGATGTGAATGCAGCTCCTAAAAACCTTGAGGTAAATGAGAAGGTGTCAGGAACTAAGCAGAACCTTTTAGACAGGAAAGATGTTGTCAGCTTGAACTCCGATAGCCATTTGGGATTTAGCACAGCTAGAGGAAAGAAACTCAAAGTTTCCCAAACTGCCCTTTTGCGAGCAAGAAAACTTCTTAATGATGTTGACAACTTTGAGGCGTCAGAAACTCAGGAACGAATGGTCCACACTTCTGGAAGACATGTTGACTCTATGTCAACAACTACCCTTCGAGAAACAAAAGCCGTTTCTTGGCGTGAAACCGCTGTAAATATAAATCAGTCAGGCACAGAGACGATAAATCAAACGTCTGATGATGCAGATGTTTCTTTGTCAGAACGTCAGAACTCCTTCCAGGAGCAGAAATCTGGGAATAATGTTGAAGGAATGTTCACAAACATTTGTCCCTCGAAAACCTGCCAGCCATTGTCAGTGTGTGGTTATGGCTTTCAGACAGCCAGTGGGAAAGGAGTTTTTGTTTCAGCGGAGGCACTCGAAAAGTCCACGATGATATTTAAAGACTGTGATGAAACCATTGACTGCTTAGCAACTGCAACAATAGTGGACAAGAATGATAAACTAGATGTTGAGATCCTCAAACAAACGAATGGATTTACAACCACAAGTGGTACATTTTCTGAAGTGGTACTTAAGGAGACAAAAGATGTTTACCGAGCTTCTGATCTTATTAATGGATTGTATGACATGGCAAATGAAAGAAATGATTCCTGCATGGAACAACGGCAGGGTAATGGAGTTCATTACCGTGAAAAACCCTCTTTAGACCAGCAACCGCCTCGGGAAGTCAGATGTAAGCAGAAAGAACAAAATAAAGGCCTTCAAAGTCTGTTCTCTGTGGATCCATCTGAGATGGTTTCTCCCAACGTCAACTGTGGCTTCAGTACAGCTAGTGGTAAAAAGGTGTCTGTCTCAGCTGAGGCACTCCAGAAAGCTAAGCATGTGTTATGTGACTCAGCTGATGTTCTCTCATGTACCGATGGTCCTAGAAAGACAAAATGGATTGTGGAGACCCAGCCTGATACCAGTTCCCCAGGAAACTGTGAAGGTTTCTCTACAGCAGGTGGGAAGATGGTGGCCATCTCTGCTGCCGCATTGCAAAAGGCAAGAAATCTCTTTAAAGATTGTGAAGAAGAAAGTTTGGCATCTAAAGATCTCCAGCACCAAAGCTGTAGAGCTTTCAGCACTGCCAGTGGCAAAGATGGACAACATAAAGGTTCCTGTGGAAAAAACAGTCCAAAGTCAGAGATGACCATTGAGTCTGGGGCTTTAGGAGAACATAAAGGTTTCTGTACAGCAGGTGGGAAGAAGGTGGCCATCTCTTCTGCTGCATTGCAAAGGGCGAAATGTCTTTTTAAAGATTGTGAAGACAATGACCTAACATCTGAAGATCTTCAGCACCAAAGCTGTGGAGGTTTCAGCACTGCTAATGGAAAACATGTTATTGTCTCTGAAAAGGCACTGACTGAGGAAAGAGAAGCTAATACAGGTCTTGTTGAGTCCTCCTCCAGGCATGAACCTGAAATTAACTCAGGTGTACAAAGCAGACAGCAGGAAAGATCTTGTGGTAAAAGTGTCCCATCTGAAATGGACAATGCCTCGGATAACCCCAGAGCATTCTGTACAGCAGGCGGGAAGAAGATGGTGGCCATATCTGCTTCAGCCCTGCAGAGAGCAAAGAGTCTTTTCAAAGACTGTGAGGAGGAACATTTTGCATTAGAAGAACAGTCAGAGACAGTCCCACCTGAAACTGGTAGCTCTCATGCACGAGGCGTGGAGATTGGAGACGAAAACGTACGGTTTGATCAGCTAAACAAGAAAAATGACGGTTTCAGCACAGCTAGTGGTAAAGGTGTGTCTATATCAAAGGTTGCTCTTGAGGAAGCTACCAAATTGTTCAGAGATTGTGACGTCCACCAAGTTACTGACACTGATAACCAGCCACTAGAGTCCAAGTCCTCAAAAAAACGGGCCGCACAACTGGACTTGCGCTGTTTGGATTTTAACAGTTGCACAGACACGCAGCAGCTGTATTTTGAACAGGAAGCAATGGCTTGCACCAAAGCCTTATTAGCAGATGATGACCTCAATGACCCGCCCACACTGGTGCCTGAAGCGAGCGCTCACTACAAATTAAGTCCATCTGTTCGTGATCTGCATACACGGGAGACTGTTGAGCACAACAGGAAACGGAAACGTGAACTAGATGCCATCAGTGTAGCAGGTACAGCTGAATATTTTGTCAGAATATCGTGATCTTCGTGCTTTGTGGCAGCTAATACGTTTTAACATCTCGTTGTGTTTTTGGTTTTGTTCAGATTCCTGTCAGCCTCCCCTAAAACGACAACTTCTCTCAGAGTTTGATGAGACCGTTGGTTGTGCCAAACCCTTGAAAAACCATCCAGATGGTAAGATCTCATCAACATTTTTCTTCAGTAGTCCATATTTTTAATTATGAGATAGTCATCATGAAGTCAAATTGTAGGAACTCCGAGAGACAGACGTGTCTTCAGATACGCCCATCTCCAGTCTGATGCCATGCCTCCAAATCGGTGAGTCTTGTGCTTTACTGATTTATAGTTAATTCATCATTGCATGCAAGTCTTAAATTGTTACAAATTCTATATCTGCAGGAATTCTGTGGACCACAAGTCGACTGACCGTGAACAGCGCTGTGCAGCGACTGCATCTTTCCAAACCCGAAGACAGTCAGTATTTGTGCCTCCCTTTCAAAAAAGTAAGAAGAGCGAGACCTCAAACGGTCCGGATGCCTCCGAAGTGTCCAGCGGTTTTATTCCACCCCTCAGAAAGGAAAACAAAGACAACGCATGTGAATCTAAACCTCAGTCTGGCTCCAGTACAGCACTGGAAAATAAGATGACAAACTCTACACCAGACACCCACAATGTTGCACAATATTGTCATGAGAAGAACCAACATGTGGATCCAAAGCCAGAAGCAACCGTTTCTGTGGCTTTGAAAAATCTTGATTCTGACAAGAGAGGTACATTACCCGTACAGCTTTTCCTATATTGATCATATTATTTTGACTGTTGACCATTAGTTCATATTGTATCATTGGGTTTATACCTAGTGGACCAAAGCACATTTGTGTGAGGCAGTGTCCACAACAAATGGACAGATTGGAGAATAGGGAATTGTTTCTGAATGCTTCTATAATTATAACTGTAAAGCCTGTTTTTTTTTATCTTGGGTTGTTTATAGACACAGAGACGTGGCGGGAGGTCTTGCAGCTAGCCAGGGATATGCAAGACATGAGGCTCCGGAAGAAGAAGAGACAGACTGTTCGTCCTCTGCCTGGCAGTGTTTACCGTGCTAAAACCTCTGGTGTGTCCAGAACAGGTCTGAGAGATGCTGTGGGACATAGATGTCCAGATCAGCACACTCTGGAGGAGGTGCATTTATAAACCCTTTGTTGACCTGCATTAGAACTGCACTACAGTGTGTTTATGTTGTACGTTTTCCTTCCTTATCGTGTCTTAGCTGCATCAGCACGGTGTGCACCACAAGATCTCACAGATAACCAGTGAAAATGCTGAATCATTTCGATTCGACTGTCATGATTTCTCCAAACATGATCTCCTGATGCAGTCCGGTGCTGTCCAGCTGGCTGATGGAGGCTGGTTGGTTCCAGACAGTGAGGGTACTGTAGGCAAAGAAGAGTTGTGCAGGTAAGTCAGTGCTCGTGTACATCTGCCACTAGCAACACAAAAAAAGATCTGGCGGTTGTCATGGAAATGTCTTTTAAAGGAACAGCTCACAGAAACTTGAAAATTAGCCCATTAATTACTCACCCTCAAGACATCCTAGGTGTATATGACTTCCTTTCATCTTTCCAAAAGAATAGAGTTATAATTAGTAATATCTTTGCTCTTCCCAGCTTTATAATGGCAGTGAATAGTGCCCGAGATTTTAAACTTCCAAAAAGCGCATCCATAAGCAATATTGGGTCCAATTTTTTTGGCAGAGCACTGTATGACACCCCTGGCGTTGACCCCAAACTGATTAGTGACGCGTGGGTGTTCAACCACTACCGCTGGATCGTATGGAAACGGGCATCCATGGAAAGAGCTTTTCCAGATTTGATGGGCGGCCAGTGTTTGACTCCAGAGCAAGTTCTTCTGCAGCTGAAGCTCAGGTGTTGATCTTGCACAAACATGTACAGCTCGTGTGTACGTTCACACTAAAGTTTTGAGCACTATTTGGTATTCTTTTGCATTCAGATACGACGTGGAGGTTGACCACAGTCAAAGATCTTCTCTCCGGAGGATCATGGAGAGAGATGACACGCCAGCCAAGACGTTAGTGCTCTGTGTGTGTGGTGTTGCTAAACCTCCTCAACATCCAGAGAAGGCAGTGAAAACTGATGACAGAACATCTGATGTGAGGATGGAGTCAGCCGTGATCTGGCTTACGGACGGCTGGTATGCTATCAAAGGTCTTTTGGACCTTCCGCTGTCTGCTATGCTGCACAAGGGTCGTCTCAGAGTCGGCGATAAGGTTGTGATCAGTGGAGCAGAGCTGGTTGGTTCCCAGGAAGCCTGTCCACCACTGGAAGCGCCTGAATCTCTGATGCTGAAGGTAAGATCAGATGTTGTAGCACATCTGACAGCTTTACACCTGAAGACTTGGTTTTACTTGTGATTTTTGGAATTTCAGATTTCAGCCAACAGCACTAGAAGAGCTCGGTGGGACACTAAGCTGGGCTACTGTCGTGACCCCCGACCTTTCAGAGTCCCTCTCTCGTCACTGTTCGCCGCCGGAGGTATCGTGAGCTGTGTGGACATTCTGGTGTTGAGGAGTTACCACACTCAGGTCTGCTGCATCTCATCAGCTTCAAATGTTTCTGAATTCAGTTCCAGCAACAGTTGTTAGTGAGTGAGAATGGCTGTCTGGTGGCCATCATTGGTTCTACCAGTTGTGAGAGTGGGGCGGGAGTCTGTTTAATGATCGTTGTGCTGTGTAAAATACACACTGCCACTTTAAACTGGTGTTGAACTTCATGTTTTCAATTAGGATGTTCTGATGAAGTGCACTTTGTTGATGAAACACAACCAGCCAATGTATAAAAAGTATATTGCATGTCAATACTTCCACAACTCATGCGAACACAACACAAAAGCAGAGCGTGTAATTTTACAACTGACTGACATTCTCAAAACACAGTGGATGGAGAAGAAGCCCAACGGCGTCTTCATATTCCGCAATGATCGCGCAGAAGACCGAGAGGTCAGAAAACACAGCAGCTCGAAGCACAAAACCGTGGAGCTCCTTATCGCCAATATACAGACACAGCTTGAAAAAGAGACGGAAGGTGCGATTTCATTATATTTCCTGGATTTTTTTTGTTAACTTTAAACTCGATCAAACGGATGAGATGTGAGTCTTTTGATGAGTTTCCTCCTACTGTACTCACAAAAGATCAGAGGAAAAGCAGAAGGAGGATGTTCAGTCGCAGTGAGATTGAGGCTCTGCAGGATGGAGAAGAGCTGTATGAAGCGATGGAGTGTGATCCAGTGGTCGAGGTAAAGTTTTACTTAACATCCAATAACACAGAAGGAAACGACTAACTGACGTCGAGGTTGAACTCATGCATCAAGATAATGTAACTGTATAAGCACTGTTTGTATAGACCCACCTCAGTGAGAGGCAGCTGGAGGCGGTGAGTAAGTTCAGATGCAGTCTGGTGGAGAAGAGGCAGGCGGAACTTCATGAACGTGTGCAGAAAGCCATGAAAGAGGCGCAGGAGGCGGAGGGCAGGTGCCCTGATCGAGAAGTCACCCCCGTTTGGAAGCTCAGCGTTGTGGATGCCAAAGACCTGCAGAGCAACTCTGGTGAGTCAGCTAGATGTTGACATTACATTATTAGACCTGCTGATCTTTTGACCTGCTGTGTACAATCACATTTTCTAGTGTACACACTGAACATCTGGCGGCCCTCGGCAGACCTGTACAGCTTGCTGATAGAGGGTCACAGATACAGGGCGTATCACCTTATCACTTCCGAGGGCAAGAAACGCTCAGGCCTGGCTCATATCCAGCTTACTGCCACAAAGAAAACACAGTTTCAGGACATTGAGGTAAACCATGTTTTATAACTTGGCTTCTGTTTTTAAATACAGTAAGCCGACTACGGTTAGATGTTACTGTACTGCAGTGTGATTCCACGTGCTACAGAGTTTAGCTCTTAACTCTTATCTAACACATCTTATGATGGTCTTCAGGATGACTCTGAAATTACAGGTTAGGGCTGGTGCCGAACTCTGCAGGACACGTCGCTCCAGGAACGGAATCAAACAGACGTGTTGTGTATAATAGCCCTGTAACTTTTCCCTACAAACATCTGATGTATTAAGCGTGTGCTTGATTCAGGTGGCCTCGGAATGGCTACATCAGCGTTTCCGCGCCAGGGAGTGCGTGAGCTTCCAGGATCTTCAAAACCCCCAGTTTAGCGCCCCATGTGGGGAGGTGGATATTGTGGGATGTATCGTCTCTGTAGTTGACAGACAAGGTTTGTTGTCTTTGTTCTTTTTTGTCTCTTTAAATCCACCGTGCTTAACACCTGTAGACAACATTGAAATGTCTTCTCAGGTCACTGCCCAGTACTGCACCTTGTGGATGAGAAGTTTGATCTGATCTCCGTGAGAACCTCCAGCAGTTTGGAGCAGTTAGCTGTGGAGGAGCTGCTGAAGCCACAAGCACTGGTTGCTGTAAGTAACCTCCAGCTGAGACAGTGTTCCAGGCCTGTGCCGTGTCTTTACGCTGGAGAGCAAGCAGTCTTCTCCATAAATCCCAAGGAGTCTCACCTCCAGGAAGCCATGGTCCATCTGAGGAGCTTTGTCCAGGTTAATGAAGCAGTGCTTTTATATTTCTGTTTTTATTACTGCTGTTCCTTCTTTATAACATCAACATTTATCTTTTTGTTGTTGTTGTTGTTGTGTTTCATGCAGACATGTGAGGAGTTTTTCAGCATTGCGGAGGAGAAGGTTTCTTGTTTGTTTTCCTCTGGGCTCTCCGGCTCGTTTCAGCCGTCAAGAACTCCTGCTGTGTCTAATCCTAAAGTAAACGGCGAGGTTAGTAAGAGTTTTGTTTCAATGTGGTTTTAAATTTAATTTGGCAATTGCTAAGGCAACCGTAATTGTAATTATTGCTTAGATTTACAGTTAAGAATTTAAACAAACATAAATATTAAACGTTTCAACAGTCAAGAATGACGTCTTAAAGCTGCAGTCCGTAACTTTCACCTCTCTACCACCATCTCCGATTAAAACGGAGATAAAATTGCAATGACGTACTTTCTGTTTAAGACCATTCTTAACTTAAACATTGATCGTGTGCTTGCTCAATAACTGTTTATTTTTAAGGAAGAAGTTACAGATTGCAGCTTTAAACACATTCGATGTATGTTTACTAGATGCAGTATCAGTATTTTATGTGTTATATTGACATTCACAGGTCACCCCTCAGCAGAAAGACCGAGTTTTCTCTCCATTCACTCCAGTGAATAAGAGAACTCCTGTATCTACGAGTAACAGTGAGGCCAAGGACCCCAAAAACCTGAAGAGAAAGCGAGGTGCGGTCTACCTGTCCCGCATCCCCTCCCCTCCACCCCTCACTCCCCTCAAGACTAAAGCTTCACCCTCTGTAAACAAGACCTTCAATCCCCCGCGGAGATCAGCCACCCCAAAGCCTCCGGAGAAGAAACCTGACTCACCCCGGGCCTCGAACCCTCCACCAGCAGAGGAGGAGTGGGTTCGAGATGAAGAGCTGGTGATGATAGACACTCAGGCCTTACTGGATGGGCTGAAGGAAGGTTGATGGAGAAGCACAGCGATGATGCAGGTCAGGGTTCAAGGCACTGAGAACCATCAATGCTGATTGGTTCATGAGAACAGTGTTCGTACTGTTGTTGCAGTGAAGGCACATGGCAGGATCGTCTCTGCTGTCTGACGTCTGCCTGTCTTTACCGCAGTTCTCTGACGGCAGATACTAAGAAAGTGGCGTCGCGTTTTACAACAGCTGCTGTAACTTTTAAACCACTTTCGTGTTGTATTTTAACTGCTGTAGTTTCTGTAAAGTTAGTTCTGTTCAGAGAGAAAATGTATGTAAAGCTATAATAAATATTTAAATTTAAAAGATGTCAAGTTTGGCGCAGAGTTGTTTAGTAAATATGTCATGTTACACATCATGTGTAGTTTGAGCTGCGCTGTGACTCTCTAAGTCAACAGCAGGTGGCGCCCTAACACTTGCGTTTCCAGTGAACTCTGTTCAACTCTGTGAAATCATATCTGCCATTTATGCTCAATCTAAAAATAGTTGAGGTGGTATGAATGAATGACTAAATAACCGCTGAGAACCGACCGCACAGAACGCGACGATTATTACAAATGTAAGCGTTGCGTTTTTCCTGAGCTTGCAAGAAAACACGCCGTCTGACTCGTTTATCAGACCGCAAACGCAGACGAAAGATTTTCTTCTAAACTGCACATTGTCATATTTAATAATCTCGGATAAAAATGTTACAACTCCAGGCATGTAAAACGTGATGTGGGCACTGGCTTGCTCCTCGAATCAATTTTGAGGATTTCTGAACTGTAAAAATAACCCAATGATACATCTTCTCGTCGAGCGATGCATCCGTGAATCAGAGACGTGCCAGATTTGAGGTCCAGTGTTGCAGTAAACTGCCAGTAGTGGCTTTTCTCTGCAGTTTCACATCCATCCTCTCATGATTGGAAATGCGCTGACTCAGTGCTATTTTAAGCGGCTCGGCCCACAGCGATAAAGATAGCCGATGTTCTTTTTGTGTAGCAAAGAATAAGATGATGATTTCTGTCAGTGGTTAACACAGAATAGAATTATCATGGCCAAAAGTGTTCCCATGAGGCCAGCTCGGAAAATACTTGTGGCTTAACTCTCAAGTTCTCTCTTTGGAGCCTGAAGGAATCCAGGATTTATCCCCTCCATCACCTCGCGGAATCTAAACCACCATCTCTGTATTTGCAGCTGAGATCTTCAGCTGTTACACCATCATGACTCCACGATCTTTGACTTTCAGTAGATTTGCGCTGGTGGAAGATAGTGCAGGGGTTTAATTTTCCCTGTTACAACATAAAACCTAAGACTCCTCATCCACCCTGAGCTGCCCTAATCCACCTCTTCCCCTGTTTCTGACAGCACCACTCACGACTGAACGAGACCTCTGAGTGAACTGGTTCCAGTGGGTCAGAACACGTGATATTCTCCTGTCCTGTGTCCCACCACAGCACACACTGAATGAATCAGCTGTTGTGATGGAGGGTCAGATCGTGTCGTTTATATACTGGACTTCTTATCTAACAGCTACTGGTTCAGGGACTGTAGACACGCAGACTTTTAACAGCAGCTGTAAAACAATGTAATAATTAAGAATTAAAATTATTATTCATAGTTTTTATTAGTAATGCCATCCCATAACCTTTTTGTTTAGAAATAAATAAAATCTAATTATTGAGCAAGTGTCTTACCCTGATTCACAACAGTAAGTTTAAAATAATGGTTTATAATTTGAGCTGTCAGGTCGCATTTCGAGGGAAATGTCAATTTAGCTTCATTTGACTTTAAAGTACATAGTGAAAAGTATGTCCAGTGACCTGCAATTTTATGTTTAAAAAAAAGATGGCGACAGAGAGGCAAATGTTACAGATTGCAGCTTAAAATGTAACCCCTCGTTGCCCCTCTTCCAGCAGGTCTGCAGCGGAAATGATCTTCACAGGCTGTTGACCTTGTAGACCCTCCACCTGAGGTCTGGACCAGCAGACCCTCAGTGTGACTCATCTTTACCCCATTGTAAATTATATAGTTTAGGAACATATAGTTTTGCTCAGGATTAGGAGCTTTGGGATTTCATGGCTGGTTTAGTTGAACTATTCTGGTTTAAATTCCGTCCAGAACCAGAGTCCCATTAGATTCACTTAAGAGAAAGCTGGCTCCCAGTTAGCCATGAAGTTACTCATGTAAATATACTGAAGTCTCACGATTGGAAGATTCTGGAAGTCACAGAAGAACAGCTAAGTGAGGCATCTCATTCCCTGAGTATTGTTAATTGTTCTATAAGGGAACCTCAGGGAACGTTCTTAGAACAGTGGCTAACATTCTCATTTGAAGAAGACTGTTATTAATGAGTTATTAGCGAAATGTTTTAAAAACTGAACATTTTGAGTGTTCCTATAACATTCAAAAAACATTTACTTAATGAAAACGTTACATAAACATTTTTACAACCTAACATTCTTAGCTGGGTTGGCCTAGTAAACAAATGCCTACTTGGTAGAACACATCACAGTTTGGCATCTTCTTAGACTCAACACCTCTTTTGTTCAAGAGATCATCTCATCCCAGGTGACGGCTCACACAACAGAAGGATTCATGGTTTTCTTGAAGCCGTTTGAAACACCATCCGTGGATGTAGTCACAGTACCAGATATTCGGTTTGTTTTTTCCATCGACATCCAGGAAGTGGAAGCTGGACGACCCTTCGGTTTTGTCTCATTTTGGAATTCTCTTGTCTCATCTGTACTTCATTCTGGTGACAGTTGTTGGACTGTAATCTCCATTCTTCTTTGTCATTAATTATATGAGAATAAGAATCTGTCGTGGACCATGTGTGGACGTCTTTGTTGCTGTGTTGAGCTAATGAAGTCATCAAGATTTACAATCAGCGTTTAATCAGTTAAAATGCAAAGGGTGAAAGTTGGTGGGGAGGTTAGTGTGAATTGTGACGTCTCACCTGCTGAGAAACTTCAGCAGTGTAGACGAGGTGAAACATCACCAGCCCGACAGATTCACAGAACGTTCATCTGTGCTAATCCTCCTCAGACCGCTTGCAGTTCTCTGTATTTCTTTTAGAGAAAAAACACGTATACGCTTTGTTGAACGGAAAAGTGAATCTGGAGTTGTGTTTCGGTTGTGCACTGCTTCATGAAAACGAATCCATTTTTCTCCCATAACATTTTTAAATCATTTTTATGGTTTATATTTTCATACTGCATCAGTTTGATCTCTGCGGTCACTCTCGGATATCCGCGCACCTTTCTTGCAGTAAGTGATGTCATATCTTCCACTGTAAATTCTTGAGATGAGAGTAATTCTGGTAAACATCATTTGTGTGCTGCCCCTCAGCCGCTGCCCCTCAGCCGCTGCCCCTCAGCCGCTGCCTACACTGTGTGCAATAAGAGCGTGTCATGATAATACAGCAGCCAAAGGGATCAAAGATCAGTTTCCTGCTAACAAACAAGCCGACACGTTACAATTACAAACATCTGGCAGCAGCTGGGTACAGATGTCAGGTGGTGTCCACGCCCCGAAAACCATCAGGATTCGGTCCAGATGTGAGAGAATCATCTCACGTAAGTTACAGATGTTGCTCAGACCTCCGTGAGGCGGGCTGAGCTTTCTCTAAAGTCCATTTTAAATTCAGATTGTTTCACGGCCCCCCGTTTGCATGAGAAGCTTTTTTCAAGCAGGCGTCCGTTGTGTGAGTGAGCGAAGCTGATATTGTTGACCAAAACAACATTGAAAATCTGCCGTTTTGCATCAGCTTTTTGGCTTTATGGTTGAGTTTTGGAAAAATATATATTTTTGAACGCCATTGTTATTAAACTGTAAAATATGATGGAGATGTTGCCATGAGTCTGATTAAGATCTGCCACGTGTAGGAATATAATAATATATTTGGAAGGTGCATTTTACATGCTTGGTGATTCTTTGAAATGTTATTATGCTGTTTCGGTTTATCACATGCCGGTAAATTTTGCTTTCTTTTCTTTTACTCCAAAAATATAGAGCAGAAGTCTTTAACTGAGAATCTGCCTCAGATAATGCTGTTTGTGCTATTATCTTATTATTGCTCATTATCTCACAGTGTTGCTCTGTCATTACTGCAAGATTAGAGCTCTTCATAAATGAGGTAATGCAGATGGGAAACCTTGCAGGTGTGAGAGGGAATCCAATGAAGAACAGGTGCAAAGGAAGTCTTTCCAAAATCTCTGAACATGTTTCAGTCATTGGGCAGGTTGCTGTTCATTTACAGGATCCGCTGAATCTCGGAGGACATAGAGAGGTCAGATCAGTGTTTCTCTGGCTGCTCTGACCTGCATGACTTCTGCTCCAGAGGTTTATCTGATTGTGTCTGATGTCTGTCTGCTGCACAGGTAAGAGTTTTGTTTGTCTGTCTACATTAAAGTTGCTGAAAATCTGTAGTTTTCACCTCTTTACTGCTTTCTGTTTTAAACATAAAAGTGCTGGTTACTTTAAATACATTATATTGTGTATGTTGAAGTCAAATAAAGTCAAACTGACATTTCCTGGGAAATTGGACTCGACAACTCAAATTGATTTATTATTATAAACGTGCTGTTGTGAATCAGCACAGTGAATCAGTGAATCTTTAAACATGTACTGTCATGTACTCGCTCAATAACTGATTTGTGTTTATTTTCAATTAAAAAACAGTCACAGATTGCAGCTTTAAATATGACATGCAGAGAGCTGTGGACTGGTTTGAATTTATAATCACGTTTGTTATTTGCAATTTTAGCAGAAAAAAAATTAAGTCATAATTACCATCAATGTTACTTTGTGCATACTCCGTGTTTTCCTGTTGAACTGAATGAATCATGGCTTTTCTACATGTGTAAATGATTATCAAGGGAAAAATGGCTTTAATAGGATTAGTTCATTAACAAGCAGCTCTGGTGATTTGCGTATCTGGCGTGCTGTTGATGAGACGCAGCGTGAGTCATCGAAGAGTTCGGATCCTAATGCGCTATGCATGAGTGACGCTAGCAGCAGATCCGGTCCAGGCTGATCCCGGCTCTTCCGTTTCTCCGAGTTCCCTGCAGGGATTGGAAAAACACTCCGATGGATATTACACCTTGTTATTCTTTCTCTGCACAGTCCCAGCAGCCTCTTTCCGACTTGTTGCCATTAGAATAATATCTCCGTGTCTGGGTCATGAGGTAGAACATCAGAAGTTAATTCCACAGTCCTCTGTGTGACCTAACAGACCAAAAAAACATGTTTCTCTTTGAGAAGTGAATGTCGATTTTTTTAAAATCTGTTTGTTTTCAGGAACAAATTCAAGACAACAAAATAGAACCCTCAGAGAACAACAAAGATCTTCATCATAATCTTCATCATATTCATCATCACCACTAGCTATCACATGCACCTAGATATACATTTAACCTTTTTTTGACTTTTTTACTCCCCAATAGCGAAGACATGTTGTTACATTAGATGCCAGATGCTATCCATTAAATTGCGATTTAATTTAATTAAGATTTCTTGGCATTAAATAAGAACTACTTACGATTTATTGAAAGCAAGCAAAAATGTAAAAGTTAAAGGCAGGTAGGTTATATCGGAGATACTAGCAATAGCAGACTAGCTTTGAAAACACAAGTTACAAAACGTGAAACCACTAGTTTGTCCAACAATTATTGTAATAACTAAATTGTTTTCATTTATGACATTTAAAGCGCATACAGTATTAAAATATATGCAACATTTTTCATTGTAAATGAACATATTTCTTATCCCATCTCAGTTCCCTTTGGTGTAGAATTCCTTTATGGAATGTTCACGATTCTGAGATCAGCAGCAATTCTCTTCATCATCATCACCATTAATCGACATCACATGCACTCAGTTCCTTCCTCTCCTCTGTAAGTCATCATTCTGAAGTGTGCGTGTGTGTCATCTCCACATGGAAGCTGCAGGTATGGCTGAACTTCAGTCTGGAATCTGTTGTCCTCACACAGCTGTGTCTGCAGGGCCTCCGATGACAGACTTGCAGGACTAAGATGAGCAGAAGATTAACTTGTAAAGAATGTTTTTGTCAGCCATTTTGATTTATGTTGTTTTGGTGACATGGATAAATGACCTCTGAGAAGATGTTGCTCAAGCGGTCTCAACTGTGTTGATATTACTTTATAATTCTAAAAAGCTGCAATCCATAACTTTTGTCTCTCTATCGCCATCTCTGTTTGAAACATGAAATTGGATTTTTTTTAATCGAAATTATATTTATTTTAAATATAAATGATAAGTCATTATTATGAACGTACTGGTGTTGAACACTGATCTGTTATGTACTTGCTCGATAACTGTTTTTTGTTCGCTTTTAGCTCAAAAAGGATTTTGTTTGGTGGATTGTAAAACTATCCTTCAGTGCCTGTTGCAGTAAATTAGTGTCAACAGAATTTAAACTATTAGGGATTATTGCAATTTGCCCAAACTCTGCAGTATCAGAGAAGTATCAGAGAAGACTTCTATACAGCACTATAAGTTTGCGTTTGACCTTTGATTCCCCTCAGGAAACAAAAACTGTCTAATAATTTTAAAGCTTAACTTGGAACCAGTCGCGCTTTCCCTCTTTCAAGTGGCTTTTAATTGATTTAGCTTTCTGATGAAAATGAGCGAAATACTGCACGGATAATCTTTTTAATGCGGCCCGTAACCAGACGCGTCCCTCTGACCCCTGATACGCGCCACTGATCTTTGGCCCATCTGATCTCCTCCATGACTGAAACCCTTCATTTGTTTACGACTTGGCTGGTTCTGCTTTTCCAAAGCGGTGAGTCATGGCTCTCATCTCCGGTTGTGTCCAAACTCCTGAACAACTGGACATCCTCCATCAATGGGCCGAAGGATTTGTAATTATTTTAATTTTATTTTGTCACTCTGATCATTAAAGCAGTGTGCGGTCACTCGAGAAAGATCCATTATCAACAACTCACACTTGTGGATATCCGATCAGACCGCCATATTGGTCTAATTCTTGATTTTTCTGAGTGTTTTGATAACTTTAATTGCTCTGCGCCTGTAGGAAAGCGAAATCACGAATAAGATCTATTTAATAACTCAATTGATTCTCCTAAACAGCCGTTAGATCAAACCGAATGTTTTTGAATGGAAACTCCAACGCAGATTTTGCTGCTCGTACTTTTCTCTTGAGAACAGAAACACGGTCATGTGACGTGTGTCTCCTCTAGAGCTTCAGAAGAGATCCTAGTAATGTCACAAACTCCGATTTGCCAGGATACACACTTAACAATTAAATAGTATAATAACAGTGTCATTTTCTTGAGCAAATAGACAAAAGTGATTTTTAGTTTTGCTTTGAAGCATCATCAGCTCGACATTTTTCTCTCCGTCTGTCATAATTTAAACAAACTGACGGTTAAATTTTAGTAAATTAGTGGATAGTAATGCTGTCTTTAACTAGTGGCTGGGTAGTTTAGTTTTGTGGTGATTAGTAAAGAGTAGCGATGCATGCAGTACATGACCTCCATGTCCAATCTTTTAAGATCCGATACTTTAAAAAGTGTCTCTCTCTCTGGCTGTGCTCAGTGGCTTTTTCAAAGGCTGTGTGCCTTTGTTAGTCACCTGCGGAAGTTCACATTGCTATACTGCTGTACTGTTTTAGACGATCATATATAAAGGTATAGAAATTCAGAATCACACAGCACTGTTCCTATGTTTTGAAAAACAACATCATTTGTGCTCTTGTGTAAAAGAAAACAAGTTTGAAGTATTTTTAAGATGCTCTGATAGCAGCAGGCCACAGGGTTTGTTTATGTGTTCTGTATTAACCTACTGTATATCTTAACCAAACAAGGAAGGGCCGTTCGATTCATGTATTTGATAAGCTTTGGCCTTTGAAGTAATGAAAAGCCCCCCGTGGATTTCTGAAACGCTAATCTCTCCATCTACATCCAAACGTAACTGAACCTCACGCTGGCCCTCGCTGAGGAAACTATAATTCTGTCCCTGAGATAACTGAAAATAAAATTATGATGTTAGTCATTTTACTGGCATGGAGGTAAAAGAAGGGGCCAACACAGGTCTGTGAACAGTAGGGGAGGATTTCTTTGTAGCTTTAGCATTAAGTTTGGACCAAATGTATGCTGTTGTATTTTAAAAAGTTTACTTTACAATTCTGCATCTCTGTTTAAACCAACACATGAGTGCTCGGCAAACCTGTGGTGGTTTTTTATTGTGTGGTTAGAAAATAATGCATTATAGCTGAGATGTAGTCAGTTTGGATCTCAGTGTATCCATTACACAGATTGAGCTGGGGTATTTTGGCAGAATTGTAAATCACTGCAGACAGACGAGGTCAGGGACGAGTCTGTCAGATACGACACATTGATGTCTCGTCAGACAAGAGCCTCTAGCTGCAGGAAAGAACAAAACGATATTGATTATTCTAAAAAGACACAGATTCCTCCTGTCTTTCATGCGAAATCCACAATCAGTGTTTATACATTGTTTAAAAAGCGACTTGCAGTCCATTCAAGCTATACATTTCATCTGTGTGTGTGTGTGTTTGTGTGTGTGTTCCCTGGGAATCGAACCCACAACCTTTCTGCTAATGCAAAGTTAACTAACTTTGGAACACTTCAGAAACACGATACAATTTTCCTGGTCTTTACAGAGAATGTTCCCAAATAGCATCTAAATCTTCTGAAGATGTTTAATCCACCTCTGGGTCAGGGGTCACTTTTAGCTGCTTTCTCATGAACGTTTGGGCGGGTGTGGATTCTTGCAGATTCAAGCACACCAGACAGTAGCGCAGACTGGCCAGGCGAGGAGAAAAACGGTCTGTAAAGAGAGCCAGTAGAGATGAGGTGAGCGACAGTTTGATGTTCTGTGATGGGATATTCTCTAGCAGGTGCTTTTGGAGGTCGAAACAGACGTTTCACGAGCCAACAAACAGGCGGATGACGAGATGGAGAAACGAGTTATGAGAGTCAAATGTCAGACAAAATTAATTTGTGAAATTAATTTTCAGGCTTCTCCACAGCACGATAAATCCTTCAACAACAACAAATCATAAGTCCAGACCACCAAATCACCTCTGCGTGAGACGACCGCAGGACGACCAGGATTTAGAAAGCTGTCACTGAAATAGCTGTGGTGGACTCATTTCAAAGTCCAGATTTGTGTGATGTGGTCAAAGGACGAACCGCAAAGTCCTTCCGCAGATCCCACCGCCATTACCTGGCTTTTCCACTCAAGCGGCCTGTGAGCTAAAACCAGCAATATCCTTCTGTTAACAAACGATTGTGTTTTGTTCTTCTTGATGTTCGGGTGATAAATGTGTGAGATGTAAACGTTTGAAACAAACAATAACAACGTTTGTTTGGATTCCTCGCAGTAAATCGTGGTGAGAGCAGATGCTGATGACAGCCGGTAAGAGGCGTAAACCAGCTAGCGCAAACAAATCTGAACGAAAACCAAACGTTTATAACTCAAACGTGAGTTGTTCATATTTGGTACAGAACTTTGACCTTTATTTTTAATTACGTGTGTTTGGACTTTAATAGACAACTGCAGAAATCATTTGAAGGTTTCCTCTGAACACGATAAGGAAATTGCGATGTGTTTAAAGCATCTTTATTCGGTAGTTTGTACAAATGCTTCAGGACACAGTTCTACAAATCCAGAGGAGAGCTCGGCTCCCTCTATTATGTCTGGTCTGACATATTGGCTGCATATGGTCTCGTGATAGAGAATCCTAATCAGAGTTACCATCATGCAGATGTAAACATTTCCAGTGTGAGATGAACCGCTCTCTGTGTTTGGTATCTTTGCTGGCGGCAGAAACTTTAGAGTGAATTTCTGCTGAGTATTTTTAGTTTTTCATATTAACCTGTTTGTGATGCTGTTGTGAAAGTAGCGTGACAATAGAACAGACCTGCATTATTTAAAGACTACATTAAATCTATATTATCTATTTGATTTGCTCTCAGCTGAGGGCCTGGATCTGTTTCTTCAGAAGAATTCTGTTTTATCCCCCAAATTTTGTGTTTGTAGAACTGTGGCAGTGAGGCAAGCTGCAGTGGGTTACCAAGCTTGGATATTTTACCAGTAAGACTTTTATTGACTCATTGCTTTAGAGAGACTGTATATTTTAATTTGACAAATTTTTGCGCAAAACAAATTTAAAGTAGTTCTTACTCCACCCTATACCAGACTCAGACCTTATACTGGTATGTAACGGAATGTTTTCTCCCTCAGAAACATCGTAAACATGACCTCATTGTTCAAAATGAGGTTAATCAGAATCTAAAGTTCTCTAAACAGGAACAGAATGACGCCTCAGTTTTATGTCTGTTTAGTAAGATTTGCCATAAATGAAAACATAACCGAATGCTGTTTTGAGTTTGGCTGGTCATATAACGATGGTTGCTCAAATGTCACGAGTCAGCTACAGGAAGAACACGAGACCGTGAGTTTGCTCGGCTTTGTCAGGACGATGGTTTCACTTCATCCTTCTAGTATACCTGCCAGCTAACAGGGAGCATTCTCGAAATGTTGTCTAATGCTCTGTAAACATTCTCCCATTGTTATTAAAAACGTTCTACAAACGTAGACCTTTTAAATAATGCATTATATATCTTATATATTAATTTCTTATGAATGTTTTCTATTATGTTTATGTGTGTTTAGATGTATCAAGACCAGAATTTTTAGCAAACTGATTGGTCACATGTCAGTCAGACCGACTCTTTCTATCAAAGACGGCTGTTTTTTGTCAAAAATAGCATAAAATGTGGACGAGACCTTTTGGGGTTCAGTGAAAGTTCTGGCTGGGAAGGTTTCTGGTCCATATTGCCTTCAGTCAGCAACAGTTTCTTGTCAACAGTAGGGAAAGATAATGTTATAGATTACATATGATGATATGACAGTATATGAATGACTTTTTCTCATCCCCACAACAGCGCTGCCAGATGAAGATGATACGTCGTCCATCTTTAATTTTCTTTTCTCTCCAGCACATATAAACATTTGCAGTTTTTAAAACTCATGGGTATATGGGACCGATTTCTCTTCATTTCTCATCCAGACCTGCAGCTGCAGTCCAGCTTCTGCCTAAACCCCATTCATATAAATAAACCACATAGTATGTCCAACAGGTTCCAAAACATCCCAATGTTCCATGTTTTGTGTTCCATGTTCCATGTTCACGCTGCTGTTGCTGAGCGACAGAACTCTCAGGTCACTGTAAAGAATGATTTATTTTTGTTTTTGCTAATGCAGAAAAATATAATATATTTATTAGTGAATAAATTAAACAAAACAACTGCTCATACTACAGAAAATATAACCGTGTGAGTTACTGTTTTAAGAGAGTTGACACACAGTTAGAAATACACAACATATATCTCTTGTATAAGGATGTTTGGTGTGCCTGTAATATTTAATATTTTTAAATGATTTTGATTAGTTTAAAGGACTGTGTGTGTGTGTGGAATGGTGAGGACGTGTACTGCCATATCACCAAGGGAAAAATGATGAAGTTTCGTGACAATTTACTGATGAAGATAAATGTAGATGTATTCTTACCACATGTGAAAATGGTCAAGCTAATACTGTAGCGAGAGGATGTTGAGCGTGTCTGGAAACACAACAGTCATGTTTGCTGATGGATGTATTGATACAAATATTTGAAAAGCTGTTTGACAAAGAATCTGCATGTACGAGGTCTTTAGGAGCAGTTTGCTGTTATCTCCGTCAGAAACATTTACATGCAATCAGATTGATTTTTGTCGTCTCTCAGGATTGATGGAGCAAGAACGTAATTCAAGGTCCTGGCTGAAGATCTGCAGCAGATGAAAGTCAATGTTCTCTGTGGCGTTTAACATGTTCCTCTTCGACGACCGCCAGATGGAAGGAATCGTTCAGACATGAGAGCTGTCGTCTTGGCCTCTCATCCAGACCACATCAGAAGCCTGTCAAAACGACAGCAAGATTTCAGAAGATCAGTTCAGAAACACACAAGCTTGTGTTTATTTTCGTCTTGTCAGCATGTCACATACTGTAATATGGACAGAGCAGGTTAAATTAGTTGGAAGTTTCTGAAATCCAAGAGTCAGAGGTTGTCAGCTATTCTAAAAGAGAGAGAACTGAATAAATGGATGGAGAGAGAGAGAAAGACCTGAATAGATAGATAGATAGATAGATAGATAGATAGATAGATAGATAGATAGACGGTCACTGCACATTTCGGCACTCTGTCGCCACCGCTCGGTGAGATAGCGGCATCACGGCTGTCCTACACGTGGCGCATGAATATTCATGCTGGAGTGGGACGGCTGCCTCGAGGTGTTGACTTTCTCTCCGGGAGAGTTTGTGGAAGTGCGCGCTGTAGATCTGGATGCTGCTGCCGATGCTGACGGACTCTCATCTCATCCTGTCTGCTGCGCGCTCGTCGCTGGAGAGACGCGTCCGGATTTTTGATCTCAACAACAGGGAAAATACAGACAAACTGGAAATATACCACAGGAAGTTATTAAGGCGCGCGACTTCTCTGAAGATGGATATAATCTAGGAGGGATTTGCTGAAACGACATTACGTTTTTGAGAATTTATTCTGCCCGGTTTTTTGGCACAGGCTGGATCTCTGTCTTTGCACGGCAACAGTAGATGAGTGTAAGTTGGGCATGTGGTGATGAAATGCGCTTTTGCTCTCTTTTGCCCCCCATTGAGACGCGATACTGGAACACTTTCATTATAATAAACGCGGTTGCGTATAAATGAAGTTTAATATAACGGAAGCAGTTTTGTCGCTGTGTTCTCAGTAGCATGAAAAGTTTGTTATTCTGTCATTTATGTGTAATCTTACTGCATGGCATTTATTTAGTACATAGTATGCATACTGAATTAAGTTAATGTCTTTGTACCCTGGAATCCGGTGCTGGAACAGGAGATTTAAATTAAACTTTTGAATTCGTTTACATTGTTTTACTGTAGAAGATTTTATTGCCATTAGCCACATTACAGATTTAGTTCCTGTGCATCTTTTTATGCAGTTTATGCGTCATTATAAGGCATTCATCTGTAGTTCCGTTGGCATGGTGATTTGTGCAGGTCGCGCGCACCTTATGATGCATCATATCCGTGATAGCTGTGCGGTCAATTTCTGTAGAGGATCTGCATAATGCACGTTTTATTCTTTGTATGGTTGGGAATGAAATTTAGTCGACCCTAACAAACTCTCTGTTGATTAAAGCTGCAATCTGTAACTTTCTGTCTATTTTCTGTGACTGTCTCTCTGTTTGAAACATTTCATTATGTGTGTTAAAGTGAAATGAAGCCAAACTGACATTTTGTGGACAATCGGACCCGACAGATCAATCTCATTATTATAAAGTTACTGCCGGGAACCGACCTGTCATGTACTTGTCATGTACTAGCTCAATAACTGATTTTTGTTTTTGTTTTTTTAACTAAACGTTACGGATTGCAGCTTCTTTGCTGTGCTGATTCTGCACCTCCTGTTTTTCATCTGCCTGGGTTTTGGTGTCACTCTTGCTCAGCCCGCAAAAAGCTCCCAAACTCTCTCTTTTCTCAGAGGGGGTGAACTGATATTGCATAACGTTAGTTCTCTGGTGCCTTTGAGGGGACGTGGAGCAAGCAGAGCACCGCCCACAACTGACACTTTATTGTAGTACGGAAAACTTTGGGAGGAGTTTGTCCTCCAGCACAGGAAACAGATGTGATGTCATAATGATTAGACTAAACAATCATTATCTTCATTATCCACATAGTTGATCTAAAGTCAAACCTAACAAATAACAGTGTAATGTAACAATGTAATACTATAGCATGAGATATACAGCACACAGGAATTCCTATTAAATTACAGTTTGAATGTATTTATTCATGTCCAGCTTGACCTTTCTGAGCTCTGAATGTTTGATGTGATGTGTTTGGCAGTGTGTCGCACCTCAAGGAAATCGGTTTCAGGATAACAGGGGCAGATGTCCAGTAGTCATTTATTTAACTTGGTTGCCGTGTAGATGTTCTGTAAGACGTTCCTTTTAAATGAGTTCATCTGTCTTTTGTCAGCCGTGCTTTTGCGTGAGTGAGTGGGCCCAGCGTCATCCACGCCACATTCCAAATGCCCCTCCGAGGGCAATAATATTAATATTCATTAAGATAACAGGGCTGTTTGCAGCCACTGTGGATTTGCTCGTATGCAGCTATCACGCTGTTTAATCAACTCGCTTCATTAGAATTTTCTCTGGGTCGTTGTTTTCGGCTGATGGTTGCCATGGTGCACAGCCGCAGTTACTTACTGTTGCTACTGTTTCATTCAGTTTTAATCTCAGAGACTGTTAGAATACAGAACTCCACTCATCGCTGTCCTGTGGCGTTTTTCTTAAGCACCTCATGGTTATGTTTGGAAGTTCTTGCGATTGGACCATAAGATCAGTGACTCCCATCCCAGCAGGCTGTATCAGTTTTTTATGGTGTTTAAATAAGAACAGCATGTTTGATTTGACAGCCACTGTAAAACCTGCTGATTCCAGTAAATCAGAAATGAAAGTACGAGTTGACTGCTCACTAGACAGGAAGTGTGGTTGATTCTGGAGAAAGCCAAGCTGAGGAACGGTTTGGAGCTGTAGTTTTTATTCTTAGTTAGCTGGGCTGAGTAAAAGGTATAAAGTTTCGAAGTCGATTTTCCACCCTTAGAGCAGAACCGGGTCCAGTCCCGAACAGCTTTCAAGGCGGTCCAGGTATTGTGTCACCAGGCGTTCATCCCAGAGGACAACTAGTTAATTTCCTGGTTTTGGCCTTGACCTTTGACTCTCTTTGGTGAGCAAAGATCTGGATGTTGGAATTAAGGAAAACAAGGTCAGCCTGTAGTTACACACTTAAAACTTTACATCACTGTTGATCTCATGGCTTTGGGCTCCAGGAAGGATTCTCTGATGATCACACAGTTCATGTTGCAACATCTGCTCCAGAGTTGTGCATGGAGTGGACAGCGGTGGAAAGCACAGCCTGCATGCCAGTGGGCCGCTGCCCCCTGCATCTGTATTTCTCATTAGGTTCTGAGGACAGAATGTCTGTAAACGCATTCTAGACAGCCTGTACTGTAGTGTCAGTGTGTGTAACTCTTGTGATACAGTTCGGCTCGGTGAAACAGTCAGTAAATGGGACGGTACAGCCTACAGTCAGATAAAACAACACACAATGACTTTCATAAACTCTGCACTGAATTCGTCCGCTCACGGCTGGCAGATGTTTATAATTTCTCTGTGTAACTGAAGCTGCATCAGTCATGTTCAAAGGACGCAGCAGCGCGTGTGGTTCTTTGTTTTCCTCAGCGCACAGACCTTCTTCCACAAACATCTCCACAAACACACTCAGCAGGTTGGAGGGTGTGAGGAAAGATGCTCCGCTGAAGCCAGAACATCTGAACTGCTCGCCAGACCGCGGCTGATAGGACCTCAGGTTTCCCATGCCTCACATGTGTTCAGTGTAGTTTAGAAAAGCATGTACATATCTGACCACAGAGCTCCTGTAGAGTTCATCTGCAGTCTAATGCTAAGCTGAGCTGAAGTCAAGTAGGCTTAGATTAAGTAGGCTTAGTCAAGTAGGTTTAGACTAAAGTAGGTTTATTTAAGTTAAAGTGTCTTTAAACTAAATAGACATAATTCATTTAAAGAAGCCCAACTCGGGCAAAGTCACATGCTTTAACTGAATAATGCTACTGACTAACTGATTAGTGCTACTAATTTTAGTTACTTGACCAGTTACCAGTTAGTTACTAATGACCAGTTCATAATTAGCTGACTAATTACCTATTTTTTTGTGGCTTTAATTAGTGAACAAACTTCACAAAGCAAAAAACAATTCCTTACAGAGCATCATGTGAGGTGTCGGAAAGCTGACATGAATGTCTTCCACTGGTTGGAAAAACGTTTTGGACACGGAGTGATAGATGATCAGGGTTGGTTTGGCCAGCTGTGGTTGTTTTCATCTCCAGCGTCTTGGCCAAAGTGGTTTCAGCGTTTAACAGTGCAGCTTCTTGGGATTGTTTAGCCTCGGATTTGTGCTCTGTCAGAACTTTGGAAGCATTGTGTGAAACAGAAACGCAGAGGAAGGCAGCCGTACTAACTCAGAAGTATTAGTGGTCTGAAAACCCACAAATCCGTTACCTTCTCGTCTTTAGTAAAGACGATTATAAAAACGCTTGGCGGTTGGAATCGCAGGTGTTAACAGCTAGAAGACTGTCATTAGTAAAGGTTCGATTAATGTTTATAAGTGTGTGCTTGTAAATTAACAGGCCAGAGCTGGTTTCATTTTAAACTGTGTCAGATCTGGTTCGAGGGAGAGCCTGTGTCTCGCATGACATGTTTTCTTTTTGCCCTAAATGGGCCATTTTCTGTAATTAGACTATGTGCCCCTTTGTCATATTATGTGGTCTGGATCACACACATGACCCAGTGCTGAATATGCCCAAAAATGGAAAGACTCTGATATATATACACAGTAACAGTACCAACATAATCCTATAATCTTAAATGATTAGTGTGTAAAGATACAGGGCTAATATCCTGACCTTTAAATTGGTTGTTTTAGCTGTATGAGCTGCGGTGCACTATATAAATTTATGGTGCGTGAATAAAGAAGGAATTAAGGCATATGGACCTCATGTGGAAAATCTCTTAAGCCCGGGCAACAGCTTTACGTTCCTAACTGCAGTCCAGGGGGGTGTGTTGTCATTCCATGTCATTTAACAAGACATTAATAGCAAAAATAAGAAACTTATCTTGGACAGAAAATAGCAGTGCTCTGGGTTCATTTACTGGGGTATATGTTCAGCCTTTTGGAAGCGTATTGGAACCATTAATAAAGGTGGAACTGGCAGCTGAACATCTGAATCTGTCCCAGCTCACAATCTTTGATTGTCAGAACGTTTTTTCCTGTCGTTTCCACTTAGTAACAAAAACATTAATGTTATTCTGAATGTTCCAGGAACGTTCAAATTGTCCAGTTTTGTGACGTTTTGTTAACGTTATTGCTTGTTTATTAGACCTTCATTCAAACCATTTTTTTAATTAACCTTTTTAAAACGTTCCACTAACAACTTAAGAATAATGTTTTCTTGGATTGCGAAATATAACACTAAAAACACGTTCTACTAATGTTACCGCACAAATGTTTTTGAAAAGTTCTTTAGCCAACATTCTGAGAATGTTCCCTGTTATCTGGGTGTGTGTGGTTCAAGGAATGTTTGCAGTGTTTTTTGTTGGCCCTTGAGGAACAATGACATGGATTTTGTCTCGGTGTCTGGAGATTGAATTAGTTCAGTGTTAGTGAATACTTTGAGAAAGATTTCATGAGAATTGTTTCAGCCTAATGAGTGTCAGTGATGGTTTAATATTTAAGAAACCCAGTGAGAAAGAAGTGGCCAGCATTTATTTTTGTGCAGTGTAAGATTAATGCTGTGTGTGATGTATGACTACTATGCTGTCATCATGTACTTAAAGGCTTTTGGGAGGAGTGTACATGAATCTATGTTGGAGGTAATGTGTGTGTGTGTGTGTGTGTGGGGCTCTCTTAAACATATGAAAGTGTTTCTTCTCGTGTGTGTGTGTGTGTTTTCAGTCCCTGTGATGCTGACAGACTGAAATTAGCTTTGGATTCCCTAATGCACAGGGCAGACTTCCAGCAGACCCCAATTACAATGCAGCAAAGCTAAAGAGGGTGCAGGGCAGACTATGTGGAGCCCTGCTGGTCTGCTCCCTCACTCAGTCTTGTGCACACACACACACACGTTAACTTGGCTGTCGAAATGGGGACATATTGTTTTATAGACATTAATAGAAATGAGGACAGGCAGCATGCTTGGATCTGACTCAAACACACACAGCCACTGACACACTTTTACATGCACACCTTTATCACTGGACTCCTTAACACACACTTCAACCACACGTGTGCAGTGTTTCTAAGATTTAACACACACCCAGCTAACAGGGAACGTTTTCAGAGCGTAGTTCTCTTAAAGACAAAAACGTTATTTTGAAGTTGTTCGTGGAATGTTTAAATAATGTTCTTATAACCAAGCAATTATGTTAATACAATGTCTAAAACCTGGATATTTTGAAAGTTCCCTCATTTTTAACGTTTCTGTTACTTATTGGGAATGTTAGGGAAACGTTCTTACAACCTAAAATTGTTAGCTGGGCACACTTACCTTGAAACCAGTACCCTGTGTGGCAGGATTAAAAGGCATTGGAGTTTGGCAGAGGGAGATCGCTGAAGTCAATTCCCCTCTGAACCACTGGAGGGCGCCTTTCTGATACATTCCTACAGTAAGACACATGACGGAGCAAAACTACTTCCTTGTGTTTTTATTGACTGACTTCATCCTGCGACTGAGATGCTACAGAACTTTAAGTAAATGATGTCATGCCTGTTTACATCGATTGAGAATGACATGTGATTATTTCCCTCGGTCTGTAATTGATTATACAGTATGTGACTTTTGTGCAGATGGGGACGGCTCATTGTAAAATGTTCATGTCTTCATTTTCTATCAGATGAGCTGTCTTTGGGCTCTGGATGTGGCTTAGGCTGTCAGATAAACATAATAATAATGAACTCTCAGTGCTGTGACATATAAATGGGTTTGCATGGCTGTCTGGAAAGCTTGATTCGGATTGGCCAGCTGCAGTGGTTATGTTTAATGGGGGCAGTTGTGGCCTAATGGTTAGAAAGGGATTATTTTTGATTAGGGATCAATGTTGATTTACAGGCTTTTTTTTGCAGATCTGCGAGCCACAATTTTATGGTTAAGGAATTACTAATTCCTGTTAAAAAGGAACTGGGTAAACACTTAGAGGAGACTTTTGTGGTTATAATATATAAAAAAATGGGCCAACCAGCATTTTAATCGCTTCATGAAAAGTAGGCCTAATGAAAAGGACATCAAATAACCTGCAGTTTTATGTTTCAAACAGAGATGGCGATAGAGAGGCAAAAGTTATGGATTGCAGCTTTAATTTTGGCATTAATATACTAGGGGGTTAACATGCTGTTGGTTTTAAGGGTACATTTGGCTCCATTTTTGCCTCAGTTCGGGCTGCAGTTGAGTAGCTTTACTGAAAACGAGGGTTTATATTAGCCACAGTCTCCTCTGCCAATCACTGCACAGACATACTGCTGTAGGAGGACATTCCTCAAGTTTACACCCCAAAAGAAATGAGAGTTGAGGGAACCTTGAGCGTTTCAAGGGGGTTTTGACGATGGAAAAACCCTCATATGCTGCTTGTGAGTGCATGTCAGCATTCGATCAGGTCTCAGAATCTCAATAACACCAAATCACCATTCCTATGGGCTTTAGAAACGTGTGTTTATAGACAAAGCAGAGAAGAGCACAGATTGCTGATGCTTGGCCTACGCCAGTTTACTTCGACTGGAGACTTGATTCGGCCTCAGCCTTTTTTTCCAAATATGTGCAGTTGCCTTGTGGTTTCAGTTTCTCTTAGTCCATGGAAGCTTTTTGGTTAAGCTACAATAATAAGGTATTGACTTATTAGGTGAGAAGAACATGCAGGAACAATGTGTGCACATTGTGTGGTTTTATGTTATTGAAAAGAGAACCCGTTCAACATATGGAAAGCCACTTTTGCATTCTTGCCCAAACTGTAACGGAATCTACTTGTGTAATTCAATTTCTTATATTGCATACTTTACATACATGTTTGACAGAACTGTTATTTCACTTATGCTTGGTAATCTAACTGTCGTTTTCCCTTTGTCCTGTTAGGTCCTGTAAGGAGTAATGTTCGTGAAGAAGGTGATGTTGCAGGAAGGAAGGACGATTATGGATCTTTTGCAGATAGACAGGACTTTGAAATGGAGGATATTGGTGATTCTCTATGTTGCCCTTGAATTTATAACCACCTGCTCATCCATGGTGCCAGGAACGTTGCAGCTGCAGTTAGACGAGGAGCAGCCAGCAGGTACTGTTGTAGGTGACATCAGTGCCGGCCTGCCACCTGGAACGACTGCCTTTCATTACTTCATTTCAGATCATCTGGCTACAGGTGTTGGAACAGACCTGGACATCGACGAAAGTACGGGCATCATAAAAACAGCTCAAGTCTTGGATCGGGAAGTGCGTGACCGTTACAACTTCATAGCAGTCACCATGACCGGTACAACAGTTGAAGTCACCATCCTGGTTAATGACATCAATGATCATGCACCAGTTTTTCCCAAGAAAAGAGCCACTTTTAAAATCCCAGAACTGACAACCATTGGCACTAAGTTTCCCCTTGAGCCTGCTGTGGATGCAGATGAGGATCAGCTAACCACACAGGGTTACATTATAGCGGATGGAAATGTAGGGCAGGCCTTTCTTTTGGAAACCAAACGGGGATCCAACAAAGTGCTTTACTTGGATTTGGTGGTCAATGCAGTTTTGGACCGAGAGACGAGATCATCATACACTCTGCTCTTGGAAGCATTTGACGGTGGTTCACCCAAAAGGACAGAACAGATGATCCTGGATGTGATTGTACAAGACATCAATGACAATGCCCCCATCTTCAACCAAAGTCGCTATAACGCAGTGATCTCTGAGAACCTTCAACCCGGGAGCAATATACTGCAGGTGTTTGCTTCAGATGCTGATGAGGGCGACAATGGCTTGGTGCTGTATGACATCAATAGAAGACAGAGTGACCCTGATCGTTACTTCATCATTGACTCTCGCACTGGAGTTATCACTCTCAACAGACCTTTGGATTTTGAGATGAGAAGAGTCCATGAGCTGGTGGTACAGGCAAGGGACAATGCCACTCAGCCAGAGGTCACCAATGCATTTGTGACCATCCAGGTTCGGGACTACAACGACAACCAGCCTACCATGACCATCATCTTTCTCAGTGAAGACGGTTCTCCGCGAATCTCAGAAGGTGCCCAGCCTGGGGAGTACGTGGCTAGAATTTCTGTCACAGATCCTGATTACGGTGAATATGCAAACGTCAATGTGTCTTTGGAGGGGGGAGATGGAAAGTTTGCGTTGACTACCAAAGACAACATCATCTATCTCATCTGCGTAGATGAGATTCTTGATCGTGAAGTGCAGGACCATTATGAACTCAGAGTTATGGCAACAGATTCTGGTACCCCTCCTTTACGGGCCGAGTCCTTGTTCACCATTCAGGTCACAGATGTTAACGATAACCCACCTTTGTTTGACCAGAACGAGTACACCCAGGTTATTCCAGAGGTGGCCTTTCCTGGAAGTTTTGTTCTGCAAGTAACAGCACGGGACAAAGACCAGGGCCCCAATGGAGATGTTCAGTACAGCATCCTACACAATCAAGGAAGTCATTCAAACTGGTTTAGTGTTGACTCAGTCACTGGTGTCATCACCACCCTGACGCAGCTAGATTACGAGACTGACCCTACGCCAAGTTTAACTGTTGTAGCCACTGACAGGGGTCGACCGCCGCTGTCCTCTATGGCTGTGGTCAAAGTTATCCTACAGGATATTAATGACAATGAACCTGTTTTTGGCAGTAAATTCTACAACATATCCATCAAGGAGAACACTGCAGTGGGGACCTGCTTCATGAAGGTAGGACTAGTTTTTTTTGTCTGCAGTTTCTAAATAAATAAGCATTGCTTTTTGAGCATGAAGTGTATGGAGAAACTCACTGTGGACTGACTTTGTGTACATTCAAGATGGATTACTAGTTCTTCTAAAGTGTCAACTGAATAAATTGAAACTGACTTTGAAAACTGACTTTTTGAAATTGACTTGGAAGCCACCATGATAAATTGTCAGGTTTTGGGGAGTGTTCTTAGGTAGGTGTTGTTTGAATTGGACTGCTTTGGTTGGGAGTTACCTGCTCTCTTCAGGCTGTGGGGGATTCGTTCTTTACTGGCTGTACTAACCTTCACCGCATAATGTTTTCTGTTGTAGCACAAGTGGTGGTTCAGGGCGGTTCACATTTACGAGCAACCACTGCAAGCACTCAATCTCCAACAGTGTGAGAATTCACCAACAACGAACGCTGTTGCAGTTTGAACTTTGGTCTCATCTGGCCCATAGTTTTCAAGCCCTGTTGAGTGCTGACTATTAAGAAAAACACACAATTTTTCCATTCTCTGCGTTTTATTAATGTCTGTATTGGGACATCAAAGTGCTTTTCTAATAGGTTTCTCCACAGGCAAATTCAAAGCTAGTAATACATTTCCTAGTAAATCAAAATGTGTAATTTCACATAGTGACATATCAAGTAAAAGCACATTAATGCTTCACTCTGTGGTGGATTTGTGCTGGCGTGGGTTGAGACACTGAGCTGACAGAGGGCCCAGCAGAAGGGAACTTGGACCCAGGGCCCCTCCTGAGAGAGGGAGGGTCATGGCTTGTTTTCTGGTCTGAATGACTCTTCTCTGCTCCAGCCTGGGAATAGAAGCTGCAAAGGGTCAAGTAGGAGGTCTGGGAGTATAATAATAAGTTTATAAAGGTATTACTGTAGATTAAGTTGGATCAGCAGCGTTCAGGTCTAGAAATCTGGCAAAAATCAAAGCTTCGATCGGGTGGCTCCAGGTCTGCTGTCTAATGATTCCAGTTCTGAGTGCTAATGATTCGCAGGCCATTGCCAAATGGCTTGAGTTTAACACTTTAATCCAGAACAATATAGGGAGTTTGTTACCAAGTCTATCCTCACAACCATCGGTGTAGACTAGCCAAGAACAAGGTCCAAACAAACTGTCTCTCAGGCTGTGGCATGGGGGACTCAGTTGAAGGACTCAGTCGATGGAAGTTGGCATGCCACTCAAGAGCAGTTGGGAGTTTGATGATGCACAGACTGCAGACACCGCTGCCAAATCCACATCCAAGCATCACAGCACGGCACTTGATGAGTTGCTTTTTTCCCCTCATCAGAGATCTCTGTGCACAAGAGTTCCCATCGCGCTCCTGTTCTGAATCAAAGCTTCTTGCCATTACAATGGGGCTATTGTGATGATTCATTTAACATCAGAACTGGGCTGGAGTTCACGTTTTCCAGTGTATCCCTCACAGCAGAGATTAGTTTAAAGTAGACTGGCACTGCTGGTTTACTGCCTTTTAGCTTTTGTCACTTTGCTCAAGCATCAGTGGCAGCCATTGGTCCGAGACGTAATTACCTGTGTTTTATGTTTCTGTCAGTGAAATGTCCACCCGTCTGTTTGTTATACAGACAGAGATAACTTGTTAAAGAGTTACAATCAGACATGTAATCTCATGTTGTCATTTATGACTCTATTATCAATTTCCACACTTCATTGTTGGTTATTTCTTTGTTTACATTTGTAAGGCACAAAAACTGAGCTGATTATAAATACAGTGTAGTATTCTGAACCCTCCTAACTCCCAGCGAACAGGAAACATTCTTAGAACGTTGGTTAATGTTCTCTTGGTGTTATCAAAAACATTTTTGCAGTAGCATTTGCAGAATGCTGTATTATTGTTACATATCATATATATCAAAAGTGTTAGTGTTAAATTGTTAGCGGAATGTTTTCTGACAAGTATTACAGCACTAAAAAAAGTTTGAATAATGTTTTTATAACCAAGTATAACCAAGCAATAATGTTAAAACAATGTCTAAAAACTGGACATTTTGAATATTGTTAGAACATTCAAAATAAAATTTAAAGTTTTTGTTACTTAATGGAAATGTTAGGGAAACATTCTATTAACCTAAAATTGTGAGTTGGATTGTTGGAGGGTTGACAAAGACAAAGGAGTGTTGATCTTCTATGAAGGCCACAGATGAAAGACTTCTCATTGGTAGACACAAGAATGGTCTGAACTCAGCTGCTGTTTTGTCTTCACGGCTGGGACACTTCACTTTTTTTTGGATGCTATTCACAACACACTCCAACTGCGGTTTTGGACATGTTCACCGCTGGGGTGTGGAACGGTTCTCACTCGGTGTGAGGCAGCTGCATAATTGGTACATTTAGCGAAGTCTTCTTTTCGTCATGATTTGAATTGAGCGAGCTGTGAGAGAGATGAAGTGTAGTGACTCTGCATGTCTCCACTGCATAAAGAGGCAGGAAAGGCCTTTGTCCCATTCAGATTCATTGAAGGCCCCGAACAGTCCTGTGTTCACAGTCTCGTTAGAACTGCGTTCTATATCTAAAGCCTTTTACTAGCTTTTCTCCTCAGGTTTGTTTGTGCCGTTCTCTTGTGTTTGGATATAGAATTGGCTGCAGGGAAGTGATGTTCTCATACATAGTGTGCAGTTCTGTCACCTTAAACGGAAGAAAAGCTGCTGTTTTTGGGACAACGCTGGTTCCGTGGTTAATTGAATTGAGTTCATTAATTCATTAGGAAAGATTGAAGTAGCTTTGTGAAAACGGGATAGGACAGTGAATAACAACGAGGGGAAATGTTTAATTTTGGCTTTGTTAAACTATTAAAATGGAAAAATTAGGAGTATGTTTAATGGTACGGTAGGCAGATTTGGAGACGCTAGCAATAGCAAGCTAGCTTTGAAAACGTAAGACTCCGTCGTCCCTTCCAAAGCCACGCCTCCTCCAAAACACGTGAACGCATATAGTTTGAAATCTAATTATTGCTGTTGGGTGGATGATCAGAACTCACAGCTCTTTAGGAGGGTGTCAGCACGATCTCACCAGCCCAACACTTCTTGGAGAGACCTGTCAATGCTGGAGGCTCTTTAAGAACCTGAGAAGAATCTTGAGCCAAACCAAAATATTTTGGCATTTGTCCGTTTTAGAGTTCCTTGTACTTGTGCGTCTATCAGTTTTCTGTAAGTGCTGGAGATGTTTCCTGTCTCATCCGTGCCTTGGCAACTCTCTGGTGGAGGTGAACTTCAAGTCCTGCGTTGTCCTTGAAAACGCATCACTGATATTGTTCCATTTGTCTCCCTCGGTCTTTGATCGCCCTCATGCATTAAAGAAACACACTCACAGGGCTGTCTCTGGTCAAGGGCTGTGCTTTATCTCTCCGCACCATTGCCAGTTTTTCCAAAGGTGTCTTTATGTTCTGGACAATTTGGAACACATCGCTTGTTTCACGGCAGCCAAAGTGAGATCACTCACTTCAGCCAAGAGAAGCAGAGTTTTTCTGTCTTTTAACTCCATCTTAAATCAGCCACAAAGTCAAGCAAAGACAGAAAGTCAGAGCATTTCTGAATATTTATGAGAACAAGTGTGAGAGTAAAAGACTAACAGCGCTGGAGAGTCGTTAACTAAAACTAGTGATGCTACTTATTTGGCTAAATATTTTGTCATGTTGTTTAGCTGTTTGTTGTGAAGCTACAGTGTTGGAAAGAGTTCATATAAAAACTGTTGAATTAGTTGCTTTAATTGTAGTTAATGAAATAAAAAGGGCTTTTTCTTTCTGCCCTGACCCATTGCATTTTAAACAGATTGGCCAGTTTGGTCAAGGTATTTGCTTGTCCTTGTTACTAGTTTTTAGTAGTTAGGTAGCCTAGCTTTGTTAAGGAGAAAGTAAACAGTGATGTAATCATTTTCCAAAACCACATGCTAACAGTCAGTCAGGTGTCGGGGAAATAAGTCTCTTCCTTTTGCGTCTCGGTAAGTTGCTTTTGGTAAGTTCCTTTAGTTCTGGCCCTTGATTCATTCTGCAGACATTGTCCGTGCGGCGCTATAAATCAATGCTCATTCATGCCCCGACAGTTATCTGTTTCCTGTCAAATAAACGTCTTTGATGAAATATGATTTTAAAAAGCTTTTCTTTCATATTAAAAGAAAAGTAAATCTTCATAAATGATGTTTGTTTAATATCATTTTTAGCTCTCCGGCATCCCGTATCGTTCAGAATTGATACTTGTGTAAAACTTGACTGTTTTTACTCACTGGTCTGTCTTCTTCCTGTCAGTGCTGGATTGAAACACCACTCAGTGGTGCTCAGCAGGTCTGTGCAGGACCTGGTTCCTGCTCATAGGAGGAGTGGATCTCTGTACGCCTCATTAAGCTGCACACACACACAACCATATGGCATTTTCTCTTGATCAGATGTCCAGATTTTTTGCCCAGGACTTCTGATTCAGATTCAGTTTTTATCCTCCAGCCTAAACAGCCATTCTCCATTTTCCCAATAACTCGGTCACACTGCTTTAGTGCGCACAGTGTGATTCCTGCAGCCTGGTTTCATGCCAGCCAACATTGCATAGTTTTTGCTTAGCTTTCCCAGAGGCTTCAAATAAATAGATTGTGGCAACTGTTTTTGATCCAGTTCTTTCGAATCAGATGCAGGAACTGTGTGGAAATTGCCTGTGGAGCTCCACATGGTCCTTTTGGATCTTAAAGTGGATTATGGGTTCGTTTTGCTGTAAGGATAAAGAGATTCTGTTATCATTTCTATTGAATAGAATTGATTTGCTGAAATGCAACATTTAAAATACAGTTGCCTTATACAAAACAATTACTAGCAGCAGGAATGTTACAGTGGTTAACTAGTCATCAACTAGTTACTAACTACTAACTAGTCAATTAGTGATGTCGACTAGTTTAGATTAAATGTAAAGTTATCAAAAACCGTTCTTGCAGTAACGTTAGTAGAAGGTTGTTCTTAACGCCATGTATCATGTATACCACTAACATTATTCTTAAGTTGTTAGTGGATCTGGTTCTTACAACCTAAAATTGTTTGCTGGGTAGTTATGTTCCACTTTCTGGTCACAGCATGAAAGGAACTTGGAGTCAAATAACTCCAGATTCTTTTTTTGTTGTTGAATATTAACTTTTGGGCTCTCTGAGGAAAAAGAAGTCTCCTTTTTTGGCGTGCTGGTAATTGTTTGTGGACAAACCTTACAATCAATGTAACCAACACAGCAAATTTGAGAAGCACGAAAGCCATCCAGACAGTTTTTGTGGCACGCTCGCGTCCTCCACCCCGCGGGAGTCGTTTCGCTGAGGGCCAAACCTCTGCTGTTTTTAGCTCTCCTCCATGAATCTCTTTCCTGCTGTTAACTGCCGTGCCCCTCTACATCGACCCTGTGGTTTAGCACAGTATTTACACAAGACAGACAAACTGCAGGAAGCGAAATGTACAATTTAACGTGTTTGCAAATATAATACTTCCTCGAGCACTTTGTTTGAGGCCAGGCGGGCGCATTGAAGTGAATATAAACACGCCCGAACATCTGGACGTTTTGTGGATGTCCAGGTCGCTTCACTTCAGGCAGCTGTGTGTTTTAATAGCACACAGAACCCGTCAGTTCAGATCTGACGCATCTGTCCCACTGCGGCGGGGGGGAACTGTTTGACTTACAGGGGTGTTAGGAAAAGCCCTCACAGTGCATAGTGACAAATTTAGGATGTGTGTGTGGTTGAAGAGGAAGAAGACGACAGACTAATGAATGTATTTGGTGGTGTTGGTATTAGTGGCTTTGCTGTTGCAGTGTGTTATGGTTTTTGTGGTCTGCTCTGTGTTTAAAATATAGATAGTTTGATAGTTCAAAGTTGTATCAGTGTTTCACTAATTTTTGGGGACAGTTTTTTGTCCCCTTACTAAAGTTGAATAACCCACCCACACACATGCAAATGTTTGTTTGTTTTTTTATCTAAAGATAATTTATTCTCAAACCATATTCCAGGAATTCTGTGTTTTTAGATTTCCAGCGAGACGTGTTTAGTTTGTTTATTAAGATGTTTTCCGTGTGGGGTCGGTTGGCAATGCTGGTGATTTCAGTTTTAACTGTCCATGTAGAGCTGTTTGGTCTCCTACATTGTAGACAAACCCTGATGCACACACACTTCTGTCATAGATTTCCCTTTGCTTCTGCTTTTCCTTGCTGAAGTTGCAGTTTTTGAACCGTAGAGTATGAAGGAGCGAGTTTGCAGGGGATATAAAGTGAATCCAGAGATTCTCTGTGGTGTTTCTACTGCAGCGCTCCAGTCTCACTCATCCTTCTGCTCAAGTCATCATTTTTAAAAGACATTTTTAAGGCCGGGAATTGAATCAGAACTTGTGATCGTAAAACTTTAAGGTTGCTCAAAGGAATGTTTCACAAATACAGCGTTTTACATTTTAGCTGTGAAAACGGTGCACTGTTTTTATCACAGTAGATATTCGTAATAAAACACAAATTAATGAAGGAACAATGGTTTCCTTTTGGAAGACTCTCTGCAGTTTGTGACCTTGTTATTCATGGATGCTGTAATTTCACTGAAGTGCCCTCATAATTCTTCTTGTCTTTTAAAATGTATTTCATCCTGAGCAACATAACCACGGAGCAAATTGTCCCCATATTCAGAGTTCTGCTGCTTTAAAAATGCATCATTAATGTCTGCCAGGAACCTCAGGCCTCTGATCAAACTCTGCCAGTTATAATAGCACCAGCACAATAATGGAACCAAACAGCCGCTGCTTGAGAACACAACTGAAGTCAGAACCCAGCTAGAAGGAAGCGTTCTCAGAATGTTGGTTAACATTCTCTAAATGTTCTCATCAAAAACATTTTTGCAATAAGGTTAGTAGAACCTTTTAAATGTTCTGTATCGTGTATATCAAAACCGTTCTTGAGTTGTTAGTGGAACGTTACAAAATTAAATAAAAGAATACTGTTCTTAAAACCAAGCTTTGTAAAAATAACGTTAATGTAACATCTAAAAAACTGGACGTCTTTTTAATGTTTTTATTAGTTAGTGGAAACGTTAGGGAAACGTCTGAAGGTAAATAAAAAGCAACTTTAAAAATAAGAACATAAAAGTGTGTTACTTAGACCACAAACAACACATGAGCTGATGCTGCTGATGAAAGATGTTTGGTAAGAGAGATTTACAAACATCAGGACACACAAGAACAGTCTTGCGTCAGAAGAGGAGGATGTAGAGCGCCCATGAAATACAGCGTTTTGTTTTATTCCTTCACTGACCTTTTTATTTGTTATGATTTTAATGAGTTGTGTACTTCACTCAAGCACTCAAGAACTAGAAGTCACGTTGCACTTATATCTCCAAATATCTGCTCCAGAAAACATTTTTGGTGTTTGACGTTTACTTATATTTCCAGCACGGCAGATGGTCTTCCGTGAAAAACGCAGCAAATCAAACACGTTTACGTATAGTTGTGTAGTAAATCAGACGTGTTTCCATAAAAATCACATATGGGTGTATTATACATCTGCATTAAAGGATCTCTTGAGGGCCTCATCGTAAGTGATTTGTACGAATGTGAAGGCGGAATTGGTTTCAGTCAGAATCACTAGCTTCGATTGACTCGAATGTACCTGCGGGACTCTGAGCACTTCCAGCAGGAATGAGAGCTGTAGAGTTGTGTTTATGGTTAGCCAAACAGCCTCCTCAGATAGTTCACAGGCTTGCGAATGAACTCGCATTGACGAAAGTGAGCTTCGCTTTTCTCTCCTGAATGCGCTGATCTATAAGCTGTCCCACACAGGCCATAAATACATGGAGCATTAATCTGTCCCCCTCACCTTCCGTTGTGAGGTAAGTGTTTAAGTAACTGTTTTCCCTCTTTAGAAACGAGCTGTGCGGTCACCCTCGGAGGACTTATCAGGAGAATGACTCGATAGATGGTCCAGAAACCTCACTCAGTGTCCTCATTCAGTGTCGGTAATAACTTGGTGTTATCTGAATCCAGAATGGTTGCCTAACGTTTCCATTATGTACCAAAACGTTAACAATGTCATTTTTAAATTTTTAAAATGATAATTAAAAAAAATAAAAAAATTTTATGTTGCATTAACATTATTGCTTGGTTATGAGAACCTTATTTAACCTTTTTTAAATTATAACTTTTTAAAACATTCCACAGCCAATTTATGAATAGCATTTTTGATATGATTTTGAGAGAACTTTGAGCACATTAGCCAACATTCAGAGAACGTACCCTGTTAGCTAGGGGCCGTCAGTGAGTCTGTAAGGCAGGCTGAGTGTTTCTGAGGGGGTAACAAGGTTTGGACATCTGCTTGTAGCTCTGAGTCAGCTGGGCCTTCATGATTAACTACTGGAGTGAGCAAAAGAACGTTCTTATGTAGCTCATCAGGTTCCCCACTGGAACCACACGGTTCAAATCTTCAGCACGCTGTCATCATTTAAAGCATCCACACTTTCATCTGCTGTGAGCTGTGGAGAGTCCCCGTGTCCCCCCCCATGTCCCCCCCTGTCACTTATCACATGTATTTCTCACATCAGACAGGCCAGGAGGCCTCCTTCACAAAATGGTTTATTCATAGCTAATGCATCTCGCACAGGGTACAGATGTTTCTACAAGTTCTTATCATCATATATCCTAAAAACACTGTCAGAATTCTGGGGCTGAGTGTAGACATACCGGGTGCTGATGTAAGAGCTCATGAATAGAGCAGTGATGCTCTCTGTTTGAAGTCAGACTCGAGAGTAACCTGACTGCTTTATCAAAGCCCTCTTTTTGTGTTTCTGAAGTTCTTCTGACAGGTTCAGGCAACATCTCCAGTGTCTGTAACTCCTGGCTGACACCTCTGAAACTCTTTAAAGTCAACCTTTGAAAAAACTTACTTATTACACACTATTTACAGTACCCTCTTAAAGGGACAGTTCGCCCAAAATGTACAACTTCCATCATTTACTCATGTCATTCCAAACCTGTATGACTTTATTGCTTCTGTGGATCACAAAAGAAGATATTTTGAGAATGTCTCAGTGGTTTTGTGTCCATACAACAGAAGTCAACAAGTGCCTCTGTTGTTTGTTCCCGACGTACTTCAAAATATCTTCTTTTGTGTTTCTCAGAAGCAAAAGGGTTTGAAGCATGAAACATGAAGTTTGGAATAACAAGAGGGTGAGTAAACGATAAAAACAAATCATTTTTGGGTGAACTATCCCTTTAATACACACTCAGCATCAGCTAACTATTAAGGTAATATAGTAATATGACAATACCATAAGGCTACTGTTGCATGTAATGCAAGGCTACTGTAATGCTGCTTTTCTTATTCTGGCATAGGTTAAAGCTGAATTTATTGCCTCTGTTCTAGAATAAAATGTCCATTTCGTATGATCCAGTCGTTCCTTCTGGATCAAGATCTGGATAAATCCCGGCCTACGGTTGATTTTTCTTGTTATATATGTAATGTTACAAATGGGCAGGTCGTGTTGGCTTTAAATATTTAAAATACATCCAGCAGAGCAAACGCTACATCAGCAGGTCTCCACGGTAACACTGTATCAGTGTTTAAATTGGATTGGAACACACTGCGGTGCTCTGGAGCTCTTGAGCTTTTGGAGGCTTCAGCGGATCCGGGACTTGCCTATCAAATCAAACACTCCGTCGCCACTAACTATCATCTCTGCGTACGCGAATGTGCTTATTTATGACTGTCTCTGGTTTTCTCTCTCGCTCAGCATCTATTACAGTGCATTTAGTTCCCGTATGTTCTTTGAATCACAAATCAAATATAAAAGCTTTATAGCTGCAATGCGTAACTTTTGTCTCTCTATCGCCATCTCTGTTTAAAACATCCAATTGCAGGTAAAAGGTGGAGTTCTTTTCTTAATGTGGATCAGTTTAAATGTAACTGCTGTAAGAACAAATGACAAACGCTGCATCATCGGCAGTGATGTGATTGTGTTGCACACGGATCTGTCATGTACTTGCTCAAGAACTCAATAATTGTTGTTTATTTTAACCAAAAGTTACAGAGCAGCTTTAAGAAGTTTGTAACTGCGTGAAAAACACGTATACGTTCAAGCGTACGCAGTGAAAAATGTCATTAAGGCCTCGATTTCATATTTAATTGAACTTCTGTCAGCACATCCTGACAGAGAACCGCATGAACACGCCCGGAGGAAACCAAGCGGCTGCCTTAGGGCTCGTGATGGAGCGAGAGGTGCCGCTGAGGGCTGTTTAAAACCATGTGGGTGAAAAGAGAAGTCTCGAAGTCTCACGATTACACGAGGAAAGGCTTTAAATATCACCATTAATCTGCGCGTGTATTTGATGAAATGAGTCGTGGCTGTTCGTCATTCACACGGGCGCACAAACACACACAGCTTTCCCTGGCACAGGCAGCAGTGGAGTGACCACTGAAGGAAAAATAGAACAAAGAGAAAAATGGATTAGGACAAGTCCGGAAAATATGAGAACACTGAACAAAGAGCAGAAAGAAAGATGACTGACACATAGTGGAGACGTCCAGTGAGACCCAGAGCTGTACTCACTGAGAGAGAGAGGGAGAGAGAGAGAGAGAGAGACTGAGAGGCAGAGAGAGAGAGACAGAGAGAGAGAAAGAGAGAGAGAGAGAGAGAGTACTGTATGCAAGTTTTTTTGGTTGATTCGAGAGTGTGTTCCTAATGTTATTCTTTCTTTAATGGTGAATTGTGTCATTTTTGCACTAGAATTGGCTGAATTAACAAACAAATTGCAGTTTAGTAACACAGTTCACCTTTACACTGTTATAACCATTACTAGTCCAGACATTATTTATTAGTTATAGAGCAACTCTATTTTTGAAGTTTACTATTGTCATGTTCTTGTAACCTTATTGATCAAGTGTTGTGTTAGCAGAGCTAAAGGTTTATTCCACAGAAAATCAATGAGATTTGTTGACTCATGTTTGCTGTGGTTTCACGGTTTAGCAGAAGGACACCCGGCTGGTCATGTGTTTATTTAGCTCATGTGATGTATGTCTGACCAGCAGTGGCTCCCAGTCATGGGTCATCGCAAGACAAACTCGGAAGACACACAGACATCCTCATCCTCCCCCACTCTTCCTCCTCTACTTCTTCCTCTTCTTTGTCTCTGGTATGTGTACACATGAGGCGACTTCCCTGACTCTGTGAATCTCTCTCTGGGGTCCTGATAAAGAATCGGGGTGGTCTGATGAGGTGTCAGTATGATGAAATTGAGTTTGCTGTTCGTTTACCTCCAGACGTGGCAGAAGAGAGACGCTGTCAGAGAACAAAACACACAAAAGAAACAAATCCCTCACCTTCATAATGTGGTTTTCTATAGACTGGTGTAAACAGCGTCTTCCATTTGCTATCCGTTTTCTCTATTCTGTTTGTGACTTGAATTTGGAAAACTCCTAAATACAAAATAGATTCTATTTGTAATTTATCACAATACATGTAATTAAAGTGAATATAAATTTGGTTTGTGCTCTGGTTTGTGCTCTGGTGATACTTTGCCTGAAAATGTTTGAGAACCGCTGTGTGAGAGAGATCTTTGTGTTCAGAGCTTGGATGGAGTTATGCACATTCTTTGTGGAAGAAGCTGCTCTGATATCTGCAGAATTTGGCCTGTACTGATTCTAAAAATACAGTGTCAAAACTTGTAAACTGTGAGCAGTTCTGGCATTAAAACCGTTTGACTACAGTGTCAGTAAAATCAGCTACAGCTGGCAACCACCAGAATGATCTTAAAATTCATCCTTTAATTAATTTCCAGATTATTTCTCTGGAGAGAAACCAAGCGTGTGAGATTTGATTATCCGTCACCTTGTGTGTTTGCCAGGAACTTGAATACGGGCCCAAAAAGCTTAGAAAGGTTTTGCTTTCTGGTCCAACACAGACAGAAGAGTCCCAAACAGTCCATCAGACGTGTGGACATCCAATGAGCTGATTATTTGTGCTGTAGCTGGACTTCCAGAAGAAGAAACCAAAGTATGTCCACCAGAACCTCAGACAGACCATCTGTTTTAATTTGTTCATTTGATGATTGTGTTAAATCTTTCAGAGAGATAGATAGAGAGAGAGAGAGAGAGAGGCTGTTTGGTTATGGTTGCCATGGAGACAATATGTTGATGAGGACCAAATAAATGCATTTCAGTTGTTTGTGTCAGTCAGGAGACTGTATTAAAGTGAACGTGTTCTTGCGTTATTTGCACGGCTGTGTGGAAGTCGTACAATAAAGCCTTATTTAAAGGTTTCTGCACTGTTACCAATGAAACATATCATGTGAATCCATTATTCATCTGAGTGAGTATTTTTGCCAACAGAACATGGTAATATGTCTTAGATTTCCAGCACAGGTCTCGAGCTAAGCGGATCCCAGGTTCTTAAGTTCTTGAAATGAGAGAAAGCCAAGCTCATTAGTTTGAATGATCTCTGTTTTGCAACCCTCAAGGTAGTTTTGATTCTGTACATTTGCCATTCACTGAGGAAAATATTATTTCTCAGATGTTGCTTCTTCATAGTATGTATGGAGTTGTACATTTACTGTAGATTGTAGCTGAAATAATCTGGATTTGGGTAAATTTGGTGAGTAAAGTTTGAGACATTGTTGAGATCTGGAGACAATTGTGAGATTTCTTTCTCTCAGGAGAAATATCTGAGACACAGAAGACTTGAGCAAAGGTTTACATTTGCTCTCCTTTTATTCTCATTGCGAAATAATTGAGATATTAAGATCTCATCTGTGATTTTTTCAAACTTTCATAGCTCTCTGAGTCTCAGATTGAACTAGCTGAAATTTACCTCCACACACAAATTTGGTCATATTATTCCATCATCTTTATTACATAAATATGGCATGAGAATACTTAAAATGACCTCAAGATCATTTTATTTGAGCTAAATATCTTGTTTAGATCGTTATAATGCGATCACTAGACTGCGTCTGTCTCCCAGGCAAACGTATGCGAGACAGGCGCATTGTAATGGTAAATATACTGTCTGAAAGCAAAGGACCCCCAGCTGAGGTCATTCACATAACCGCATTGTACGTGAATTGACTCTTCATGTTGGATTAGCTGGTTAAATACAGTGATTCTTTCCCCCCAGACGCACGATTGTGACATTTAACGCGTTTGAATGCGCGTCTCAGAAAGGGTCGCTGTAGTCTTTCAGCGACAGCCAACTCCATTTTCCTGCGCTGTGACGCGCTCAACAGCGCATTTGGCAGCCCTGAAAGGGTCGGCTTAAAATGCCCCTGACGGAAGTATGGAGACATGCCTTAGACGCGCAGCTTGTTCAGAGCTTGCACTTCTGTGAATGTGCGCTATTGTTGTCGCCTCAGACGCAGTTGTTGAACGAGGCAGATAGAAAAGTCTTCAGCGCATGCAATGCGACGGATCTTCTTGTCGTGTGTTTGCTCAGGCACAGATTCCAAGGCTGTTTGGCAAGGGGTCCAGCCCAAAAAAAATGTGTAGGGAAAAGAAATGTACATGCATTGGGGAAAGTTTGGGGGGATGTGAGGTACGAGGGGTAAACATGGAAAATAATGGGGTATAAGGGACAGAATAGACTCTGGTTATGAGATGGTGGTGTGATAAGGGCCGCCCGCTAACCACTCAGGCGCCACGCACCCCGGCTTAGGCGGACCCAAGAACGGGAGGTCCGACCACAAACCCGTCTGGTTGTCGGGGCTGTTGTGCTTTCTCACTTTGGGGGTCTATAGCTACTGAGACGGGGCTGAAGGGTATTGTGCATGTGTTACACACAATAGACAGAGTTGATGTTGTGAGCTAACAGTATTGTGTCTCTTAAGACTGCACAATTCATCAAATAAATAATCAAGTGTTTGCTGCTTGTTCAGAGTCATTACAGAATTCCATCCTGATCTACTTTCTGTTTCAGATGATTTGATTCATAAATGTAAATGCATTAAAATTGCATAAAATTAAAAATCAGTTATTGAGCAAGTTACATAACAAATGTCCAGCACATCTCCTTAATCTACCCCAATTCCCAATTACTGTTTATAATAATGATTTATAGTTTGAGCTGCTGTGTCCCATTTATTTTTTAAGAAAATGTTAAGAAAAAACAGAGATGGGGTAGAGAGGTGAACGTTACAGATTGCTGCTTTAAAGTGTCTTTAAACGGTTCCTGACAGTGACCTGTCGGTGATGAACGTGTAAATGAATCTGATTGATACTCATGACTCAGGCTGTCCTTCATTAAACCATACGGGACAGTTTCTGCTGAAGGTTTGTGTACTGAGAGTTCTGTTGCACCTGACACAGCCCAGCGGGAATTCAGTGACCCCTGAACCAATGACTTCATCGCTTACTACATCATTTCCTTTACGTGGTTTTCAAGTTCTTCCCATGGGAAACGGCTGAGGAAAGACATCAGAGCGGAAATACTGTGGAAGTGTCAGGAAAACATCACAAGCTCGGACTCCTCCAGCTTGCCAGGAATTAGATACGATTTCAACCAGAGATACATAAAAAGAAAAGAGTCATTTACTTGCATTTGGGTGGATCGAGTCGTTTATTTACTTCATTAGGGCTCGTCAGGAGACATTAGACAGTTTGCGGACGATGGACTCTCATGGAAATGCAATAAAGCAGTTATATACTGTTTCATACAGAATGCATTTTAAGGGAAAATGTTTTCCTAACAGTTGGAAATTTTAGATTTTAAGTGGATTAAGGAGGCTGTATACAGCGTTTTCACTCCCTTTTCCAAGGCACATCTGGATCCTGTTAGTTCAGTATGGACAATAATTCATTTCTCTGTATGTCATCTTCACACTGTTTTTTGACAGTGTGCTTTATAAGGACACTGTTGGGTTTTTACAGTGTTTGTTTGTAAAACACGGGGCATTTTAATCTTTCCTCTGTTTTGTCTTTATCTTTCTGTCTTAAAGTATAAATATGTACTAAGTTTTGAGGCCTATTATTTATCTGTCCCGCAGAGTCTCATTTGTTTCATCTGAGTCTCATCTCAATTAATTTTAGCTTTATAAACAGAAATATACGATAATATATGATTCAGATTCTGCCACTTCTGTCATGGACTTGTCCAAATGGACAGTTACTGAAAAATTGCATGAATTTCTTCACTTTACGGAATGTACCATCTATTCAAGAAAAGTGGGGGGGATGACTTGACTGTATCTCCAGGCTCCAATTTAAGAGCCTCTCTCATCTGGTTGCAATCTTTCTCTCAGCCCTCCTCATCCAACCACAGCCCAATTCATCAGCAGCTGTCATCCGCCCGTGGAACAGTGTGAGAGAGAGAGGGAGAGAGAGAGGGGCAGAACGTTGAGTGTTAATGCAGGGAAAAACAGACGATCTTTTAAAACGGAAAAATAGCAACTCCGCTTTTCCCATTTGCATGTAATTGCTTTAGGATGAATCTGATGCAGGTCTGGATTTGTGAATGTCAGTGTGTTTATTTTAAGACGAACTCGACCTCTTTAATGTGACATGAAACCTCTGGTCACCAGAAGCTGTCTTCTCGGTATTCCTGTGAGAAGAATGGATTTTGAGGGTAATGACTCTAATTTAGTCCCTCACAGTGTGTGCAGCTGATTGCACTGGACTTTCATGTTGCACAGACATGTTAAGTCGCTCTGTTTGGTTAAAACAGAAGTAAATTGACTCTGGATTGCAGTGGCTCCTGAGAAAACAGTGTGGATAGGTGTAATGAATGACACAGAGAGATCAAAGATGGGCTTTGTGTTTATTTATATGATCAGTGGTCAGTGCTGCACACTGTGAGCATGTTCACAAATTGTTGTGACACATTGTATCAACGTTAACTACAATGTTAACAACAACGTTAACTACAACGTTAACAATAATGCTAACATATTTAAAAATATGTTTTTGATAACTATATGTATATAATGTTAAAAACGTTTTGCTAACATTACTGCAAAACATTCTTAATAACTTTAAAAAAACGTTTATTGAATGCCAACGTTCTGACAGCATTCCCCGGAACACTAATAATGGACTTCAAAGGTGACGCATTAGTATCTAAACCCGATGGCACAGAACCGGAGGAAGAACCGCGGCAGAACCGGAGGAAGATGGTGCTGTTTCTTTTTGCTTGAATTAATCAGAACTAACTCCACAGAAAGATTGTGAACGTTTAAGAAGGACTGTATCTCTGAGGCATGAGCCAGTCATATCCGCTTAGCCTCAGAGACCAAAAGCACCAGAACCCCAAATAATACTAGCAGGTCTTGTGTGATCTTAATACAGCGCTCTCGGAACTTAATATCTGTCTGAGACTGTCACAAACACATCAGATGAGAACTATCTGAAAGCTCTTGTGAGGAGAACGGGGGAAGTTTAGTGCAATCTCTGCCCGTGGGGATTGTGCGATGCTGGATGTCTGTTCTTAGCTGCTCACATGGGAGGAAATAAAGAATCTCTTCACAAAGCCGCCCAAAATGAGTCGAGCGAGGAGATCTTGAATCTGCAGGAATCAGTGAGCCAGAGGTAGTCTCCCGTGATTTAGTTAGTAGAGAGTACAGACCCATGACCAGGGAAACTGGAGATGGTGTACAGATTTCCCTCTCTTATTAAATATCTCCTGGGAAAAGCCAGGCAGTGCCAGAGGTTAATATCTCTCATGAAAGGCCCTGACCTCACAGTGACAGACATCATGTGAGATCACATCCAGGTGCACCGCAAAAATATCTTTTCATAATATTCCTCCCACGTTCTTCTCTTGACCCACAGAAACATCTCCTTTAGAATGAGGGAAATGTAGAATATATAATAAATATCAGACTGGAAAATGTCGTTTTTTTAATCACTAAGTTTTGTAACGTTTGTTTATGTCGAAGCTTAAGTGATTTGTTTGTTGAAATGTTTTAAGCTTGTCATTTGTTATATATTAGCTAAAATAAAAATATTTAGGGAATTAATATATGTTATCATATATATTTCTTATATGTTATCACTATTTATTGAAATTATGGTTCCAGACAAGTTGGTCATTGTCATTAGCTGTTCCAAGCGAGTCTAGGAGGTTGACCAGATGGTCTACCAGCTGGTGGAGCAGAGGTTGATCTGCCTGACCAGCTGGGTAAAGCTGGTAAGGGCTGGTTGACCACCTTGGCCCGGGTACCAAACCAGCTACCATGTTCCAAACATTACAAAGCATAAACTGATATAATACAAATAAATAACAGACTGTACTTTACACAAACTAAACCCTTTTTTGACCATTTTCATCCTGTGTGTCTGCAGGAAAAGATTAGCATAACTCTTGAGTGATCACACCAAAACAGGCCGAGCGTCCTGTGGGGGTCTTCAGAGACCAGCTGTCCCGGCGCTTGCTCCCATCATATGTTTCTGCCCTCAGCTCAGATTGTAATATGCGTCTCATCACGCAAAGCTTGGCTCGCTCGTGCAGTTGTGGTCTGTAGTCGTCTGAGCTCGGCCCGGTGGGATGTGAGCTTCATTATGTACCGCAGATCATTTGACACACCCAAACAAAGGCACACATGTCCCGGCCGAGCGTGCGTGATGCGACCACACACAGCGTCGCATTTGCCCTCACACATCTCGAGACACATGCGCACACATTTCAAACATGCTTCAGTCACACCTTCAGCTAAGCAGCTCATAAATTAGCGTGTAGAATGTTCGAGCGTGTTGACATCCTATCTGACAGGGAACATTCACGAACAGTCTACAAATGTTCTCTTATTGTTATTTAAACGTTGTTGCAGTAACATTAGCAGAATGTTTTCTATCAAATACGTTACATATATGATATATATCATATATCCAGAACATTCTTCTGAAGTTGTTAGTAGAACAATTTAAAAATGTTTCAGAATTTAACAAGCACTTGAATAATGTTTTATAATCAAGCGATAATGTTAACACAACATCTAAAAAACTGGACTTGTTACGAATGTCCTAGAATATTCAACATATTTTTAACGTGTTTTAACTTAATGAAAACGCTGAGGAAATGTTCTTACAACCCTTAATTTTTTTAGCTGAAGTGTCAGGCAGGGACTCCAATGCATACATTGCAAAACACATACGGACTTCTTGTGCATTTCACTGAACAAAGAGAGCCTGTTGCTTCAGACGCTTTGGGTCTTTGGGTCTTGAGAACTGAGCTGCTCTCTTGTGTTTGGGCTTCATTCATCTACTGTTGTGTCATTTACCTCACAGCCCCCACATCCTGAATCCCGCTCCTGCAGCGTGTTTATGAAATGGAAGGAGAGTGAGACTCCCAACGGATTGAAATGGAGAGGAGGAGGAACCCCCCCTCCCAGCCATCATCTCACAGGTTCAGATTCTGGTCTGGTCGGGGGATAGAGGAGGAACAAGGCAACAAATGTCATTGTGAGTTAGGCCAGTTGTCTGTTGTGGTCCGGCTAGACCGGGGAACAATATTTTTCTAAGATTGTCCGACAGGTTCTGTTGGTCCGTTAGCTTCCTCACATTCCTGCGAACCCTATTCAAGTGACATGCTGGAGGGGCTCCGCGCGGCTCGGGTTCTGCTGATTTTGATCTGTTAAGTCTCACTGCCTGCCGTTTGCGTCTGTCTCTCTCAAACACAAAGAGCTTCCCATGACCCAGACTGAACCTAGAGTGAGTGGAAAGTGAAAAAAAAAGTTTAATTCGAATTTAAGATAAAACAGTAACAATCGTGATATCATGTTATATTTTAAATTGTAAAATTAAAATATTATGATGTGCCGGTTTTGGCAAATGTTTTAGTTCTGCTTTTGCTCAACTTGTTTACAATCTCTTCAGCTTTAATGTGTTGTCAGGTATCTTCAGCACACACTGGTGTGAGAGAGAGAGTGTGTGTGTGTGTGTGTGTGTGTACATTGGGGACAATTTTCCATCCAAAAGTCAGGAAAATCGTTCTTGGAACATTCAAAATAACATTTTTTTAACTTAATAGAAATGTTGGGGAAACATTCTTACAACCAATAATTGTCAGCTGAGATGAATCATTGCAATAATTTGGCAGCAATTTTCTTCATAACGTGATATTTTTAAAATCAAATCAATGTTATAAATATCTCCTGTATGTTTAAAAGTAAAACACAAGCTTGTCAATTCACTGTAAGAGTCATAAATCAGATTTCTGAGGTTACACACTGAGGCAGTTTCTCAGCTGACTGGTTTGGCATCGTGTTCTCTCAAAACAATCCTTTGAGCTGTACGTGTCGTCCGCCAAATTCTGATTTACTTTTGCTTGTTAATAAATCACAGGATCTGATTCATCTCCTCGCCCAAGTGGAACCTCATTGTGAGGCCCTTGGAAATAATTCACCTGGTTTAAGCGCCACAACGCTGGTTGAGTAACGCAAATGATACAGTTCCTGGAAGAAACAGTGCAGGGAGACTGCCAGTTAGCATTGTTGTTAGCTTGGCAAATCGCACGCACACACCCAGCTGTCTGCGTATTCTGGTCCTGATCCATTGACCCCTTTCTCACGAATCTGGGACCACCCCAGCTTACACCCCAGCTTAGGTTCAAGGAATGTTTTTATAACGTTACAGAAAGGTTACAAATGTTATTTGGAAAGTTTTAGGGACATAAAATGTTCCACTAATTTCTTAAGAATAATGTTTTTGATAAGTGACATATAACATTGGAAAAATGTTCTACTAACGTTACTGCAAAAACCTTTTGATCACGTTGAGAGCATCTTTAGATGATAGCCAACGTTCTGAGAATGTTCCATGTTAGATCCACATTGGCAAGCCAGCATTAGCAGTGATGCTAGTTTTAGCAAAATGTCCATCAGCAGCTTCCCATGATGCATCAGCTGGAGCAGTCTGAAGCAGTGATGTGAGTCAGATATAGAAAACAAATTGAAAGTTATTTGATACTCAAACTCGAAAGCTGTCTGTGATATTTAGCCAGATGTTTTTTACAGAGGGTTGAAGTCCAGACTTGGGTTACAGGATCTCTGATCATTCTGATGATTGAAAATGTATTTATTGCTCTTGGCTCCATCTGATCAATGCAGCAGAGAGACTCCAGCTAACAGTTGTAGGTTGTAAGAATGTTTTCATAACGTTTCCATTAAGTAACAAAGATGTTAAAATGGTATTTCGAATGTTCTAGGAACATGCGTTTTTTTAGACGTGGTGTTAACATTATTGCTTGGTTATACAAACGTTACGCAAACATTTTTAATTTTGTAACGTTTAAAAAAATTTTTACTAACAACTTAAGAATAACATTTCGTTATATAATATATAATGTTGAAACGTTCTACCGATGTTACTGCAAGAATGTTTCTAATAACATTGAGAGAACATTAGAGATGATTAGTCAACATTTTGACAACGTTCCCTGTTAACTGGGTTTACCTCATGAAGCCCAAAACAAGAGTAATCTTCCGTTTCCACAGCTTTGTAAATCCGGTCTCTTCAACCAGCCAAAAGAGGACATGTGGAACATTTGTGATGACTGGGTCCTTGTTTCAGAACCTTGTAATCACTGAAGCTTTGATTGTATTGGCAGACTT